>PQXJ01000362.1:25792-38552 GCA_004786225.1 Botryotinia narcissicola | reverse complement strand
GAGGGTTGGGGAGGGGGAGGGGGTGCATGGTGGGGATGTTAAGGGGGGACTGGGAAAAGATATGCTTGGGGCGGGGGGAGATGGGGGATTGAAAGTTCTGTGAGGGGTGAGAAAGGGGGAAGGTGTAGTTGGTGATAGTGATGATTATTTGTAGGTAGGAAGTGAATTTTTTATTTTTTATTTTAGACATATAAAGAAAATTGTATGTGTGAATGTAAATTTCGATTCAAAAGACAATTTGTAATACTAATCGATAGATACCTTTAAAGGATTACAGAGAGTCGATTACGCATTGTATACTACACGGGGATTTCCGTGAAATTATAGTAGTACTCTTAGTAAAATCTCAGAGAGGAATATAGAAAGAGAGATTATCTTTAAGGTTTTTCTAAGTTAATCCAATAGAAAGTTTATTGGTTTACTTTGTAGGAATAAGGATTTATAGAAATGAATAGTTTCTTTAATATATAAAGATTCATCCTTAACTCAAATAGTAATTCTTTTACTTAGTTACAACTGTCCTAATCTCAATCTACTACTTGTCACTCTTAATATGAATCATTCCACGTGACTCCCGAAAGCACGTCGTAACACTGTCTTGGACGACCCAAATCCAACTGTCAAATGATTAAAGCTACATGGCGCATTACTCTGCTTCAAGTGAAGAACACCAATATCTGTGTGGTGTGATCCTAGCCTGATTTTGAAGGTTCCATAAAGCCTTTCACATCCAAAGAATATTTGTTGTTCTCGTCCATTTGCAGACGCCCAGTCACCTGCAGCGATAATCCCTCTGGATGAGAGACTACTGTCTGATGTAACCGGGTATACGCGCTGGCTTCTTCTTTGGTAAGTGGCTTGGGTACCTTTGCCACGTTATCCCATTCGAGCTTGCTGTCTGCCAGAAACTGATTAAGGACCACTTCAGGTCGAGTCGATGTACCAGATAATGTTAGTTGTCTGCCATTCATGGTAACCACACCCGTAAGTGTCATCTCAATGCCACGCATATTATACGTGCCCCCGTCGATCTCGAAGAGCTCCTTCCGCCATACGTTGATATCGGGCAGAATATCATCGTGAAGGTAAACGAAGGCAACAGAGATGGTTGCATTTGGTCTTGGAAGGACGGTCTTGATATCTTTGATGCTGTTTAGTGCTTCATATGCTCCACCCCAGCAAGCACCGAGGCCGTAGGGACACGTGGGCGTAAGACCAACAATGACAGGTGGCCCGTCCTGTTCTGAGACGACCTTCTGATTGCGCATCTCGAGGGATACGCCGATGTTTTTCTCCAAAATAGCATTTTGCGTTGATGACTCAGGAGGCAGTTGTGGTTGTACGGGTATCACAACGTCCGGTCTGAGCAGCATGATAGGTGCCACTGCTGGTACGCCTTCTTTGCTCACAAGGAAAAGCATGTAATGACCTGGTGGAGCCAAAAAATGATTCTTTGGTGCTTCTATGGTGACCTCAGTGCCACTGGTTGTAAAGTTCAAGAATTGGAACGATTGGTTCATATTGTGTGAATGAGTGACAGATCCAAGTCGCGTCCAGCTCACCTTGCCAATCACATCGTGTTCGCCGACTGTGACTTTGAATTTCTGGCCATAGTCAACAACCTCTGGTGGTTCACTAATGGTCGGTCGTTCGCCTTTGAACAAATAAGGTGGGCTGAATATCTGAGCGGTGGTTAGAGTGTGCTCAGGCTCGTTGGGTCTCTTTTGATTGTCCGGATCGTATTCCCCACCACCAGCTGAAAGAACTGTGCCATCGGGTAGTAGTAGTGCGGTGTGGTGGTAGCAACGATCATCGTCCTCCGGGGCCATCGTAGACCACTTTGTAGTAGCAGGATCCCACAGCTCAGGCTCATGTACGGGCTGGCCCGGAGACAAGTCATTAAAGCCTAACCCTTTGGTTCCTCCAGTCACAAGCACAGTGCCATCGGGCAACGTGGTAGCAAATGAATGTCGGCGCCCATGGCCGATTTCAGTCGTATATTCCCAGTGTGGTTTTGGCTCGTTCAGATCAATGATCTCTGCAGCATTGGTGGGAGGAACAGCATCACCACCTCCACCACCGACGTAGAGAATCTTGCCACTATCATACATAGTTGAAGCGGCATACTCGCGCTGGCCCGCATTGCGGAATGGCGAATTGGCATCGCTCGACCATTCACCATGGCCACCATGAGCATTCAAATCGAGAAAACGAGAGCTTCGCAGTGGGCCCGCCATGAATATTCTCCCGTCTGGAACGTGGTAAAGCCGCGGGTAAAGAGCGAAAATATCAACGAGAGGCGTTTGGACTATGCCCCATGTACTTGAATGTGAGTCCCAGATCTGGGGGACCAGGTTGATCACAGGGTTTGTGACATCTTGGGAGCTACCCGACACAACAAGACCTCTGCCATCAGACAAAGTTATAGCAGAGGGATACCAGCGACCTGCAGCCATCATAGGCATTACCGTCCACTTATCTTGGAAGGGATCGTAAACACAAGCTTGGTCTTCCCCGAAGCCATCCAGGACATGTCCACCGAAGATAATCAAGGTACCGTCTGGTTGGAACGTGTGCCCGGAACAGAAGAGATTCACGGAAAGCTCGTCTTCGTTCATCGGGTCATGAGCGGTGCGCTTACTCTCGAGGGTGTCGACATCCAAGATGTAGACGTGGGTTTTGTGCTCATTGAGCGTCCAATAATCCATGCTGTGCACAGCAGAGCGTCGTCCCCAGTAGAGTACCTTGCCAGTCGGTAGTAGGTGAAGGTGAATAGCGCAATTTCCAAGTTGGAATTTTGGTGCCCATTTTCCGTGGACGGTCTTGTCGCCCATGTTTACTTCGAAGGGTTGAGGCCTGGGGTTGCGAGAAGAATGTATTGACGGCACTCAAGTAGTGAATGTGGTAAAGTGACTAGGAACTTGACTTGAGGAGCTCGTAAGAATCTACGGCGTAAAGAAGAGGAGATGGTCTGTATGATAAATGAAATTTTATGTCCATTTTTTACACGACTTCTTCGCTTACATCTCGGCTCTCCTCTTTCAGCTTCTAAAAGTCTCCTTCCGCGGTAGAGAACGGCTCGTATCGAGTGCAAGAAGTGGATTGGATCAAGTATGAAGTGAAGATTGGCTCGGATCGAGCGGCCAAATTGCTTTTTTGATACAGGCGTTGAGACCGCCTAGTTGGGTTGAATTGTGAAGCGGGCAAGCGACGTGGTGACACTGCAGATTGCGTTCTACTGTATGCACGCTTTTCTTCATGAGCAAGTTTCTCAAAGATGCTTTGGTTCATTTTCGCTCTAACTGAATTATGGAAGCGCATATTGAATCAGATATGCAATGCAAAAGGACTTTTTGGTATAAACTCATAATTGTAAATATGATCAAAATAATTGCATATGAAAAAGGTGCGATAAGTATAAGCAAATAAGATCATTTGTTGTTAGACTAGTTACTGACATTGCTTTGCTACTACATGGCGCAACGGTACTATAACTTTAGGCTCGGCTCCAGGTCAGCCAGTACTTCTCTTGTATGCAGTGTTTTTCAGCTTGTCCCATATGTAGGCCTTGGGTAGGATTACCACAATTGATTTGACAATCATGTTGGTGTATCGTACAAACATTAACTCCAAGCTTTTACGCATATAGTGTAATGAGTGATGATTTGGCTTACCCCGCAGTTGATAACAATTTAGATACTACGATTATTATTAGTATGAGGTCTAGATTCCTAAATCTGAGGCTATTCATCGTTTACTCTGTAGAAGGGTCCGAAGACCCCTAGCTTAGATTTAGACCCCTTTTTACGGAGTTCTACTCTCAATTAATGCCACGATATTGATAATAGAAACCAGCTGCTTTCCTGTAGTCTACTTCTTCAGATAAATCTCGACCAATACATTTTTACTCCATAATCTCACAATTAGTAAAATGATTATTGGTGAAACACTCTAACATTCTAGCCAAGGTCAAACACATTATCAGGTAGTATCATGTACGCCACGTCTTTAGAGATAAGTAACATCTGATTTATGTTATCTGACCATTAACACCGTTTTCTTGACTTGCGAGTTGCGTGAAAGGTACTGCGGGGTAATCTTTTGAGAGCTGAAAATCGTAGATAGGAAGTTGGGCGCGCAACTGGTAAGCTGACCAGGCCTTCAGCTTGATGCATAATATTTCAATAGCTTCATGCGATGGGACAGATATGATTGATATGATATTAAATGGGAGAAATAGTTCATGCACAGGATCAAAGCTGAGGCATCTGCATGGTATCTCAGCTTCATGTACATACAACTCACTCATCAATTCGGAATTTCAAGATTGGATAGTCGAGTCCGTACCTAAGGATAGGCTGCTCGCCTACCAACCGGGTGGATTGGGGCACCCATTTAGTGGTCACAGGCCCTTTTAGGGTATGTGGGGTAGGCTGAAGAGATGTAACTACCCACCCATGGGTACCCGTTGAGCAGCCGAGTCCCGTTCCGATAAGGGGGGGGAAATGGAGTCAATATATATATACTGATATTAAGCTTGCTTATTTGCTCCTTTCTGAGATCATTCATATACCTTTTTGTTCCCTCTTCAATTTTTGTATTAAATTCTCTACTAGCATAGCACTCAAAATGCACGAGAACACCAATTTTCTCAATGTCCCGATCTCGTTCAAGTTAACGGAAGTCGATGGTCTCACCTCACCAAGACCCAACATTGAACCCGACGTGAACAAGGGCCTTCCATCCTACACACCGATCAGTAAAGGAGCTGGCAAGAATAATGATCCAATTCCTGGCGAACTTAATATTCTTGCGAAGCTCACTGGAGATTTTCACGGTGCTGGGTTGAACATGATCTTCCGCCCATCCTGGGGAAACAACAGAAGGAATAACGTTCTGGAGTACAACGTGACCGAAGAGGACACACAGTTCTTGAAGGACATTGGCGACATATTCAACCGAGGTTTGGGCAGGCAACGAGACGTCATTTTGAAGGGTGTTCCATACATGCAGACGATCAAGGACATGCTCAATCCCATAACAGGACAGGCTGATCGGGAGAAAGGGATTGCAATTCACTTCGAGTCAGGCATGTTCCTTAGAACTCCACCGACTGAGATCAGGCCTGAGGTCCTTCGAGGTACTATCTCGCGTCTAGCATCTATACCACACGGAACTGCCATCAACTGCCAAGGATTCGAACCAGACATGAAGAACCCTATATCTGGTAACCCGGATATCAAACCAATCTCAGTCTTACCATTCCCCATGGGTATGCACGGCGATGTCAACACATTCGCAGACTTTTTCCCTCAGCTGAATTTCAAGAGAAAATATGAGCTGCGTATTCCCCAAGAGATCAAGGAGGGCGACATACTCAATACACCTCTCATGCTAGATCCCAACAAGATGCTAAGAGAATTCAATGAAAACAGCACGAAGAAAACAATCCGAGAACACCTTTTCTTCACAATCCATTCCGATCCCGTAGTTTCTAAGATTCCCGGCGGTGGTACAGCCAACATTGCTTTCCTGCAAGGTTCAGGTATTCGTGATGGTCGCCAAAACCCAGGTCCTAATGCCCATGGCGTCAATGTCGGATGTGATTATTGGATTTCAACCGTTGAATACGATGTTCTGCTACCGGAAGGTGATTTCTCTGGGGACAAGAAAGAGACAAGAGTTGTTGAGTCTGAAGCACGGAAAGAGGAGAAAGCAGCTGGCAAGATAGTGGTTTCTCCTTCTTTCGAATTGAAGCTGGACAGGGTGATACCACCAAACACGACTGTGAAGCTCGATGCTACCCAAATTCAATACTCACAGAACGTCACTTTGGACTTTGATGAGATGGGTTGGCCGCACATCTCGGTGGCCACATTGTCGCCAAAGAACCCAGTGCCGATTGAGGCTTCTCATATCATCTTCTGAAGTAGCATATAATATAATGAGTTTTGTTGAAGTCCTTTCTCAAATGTGCCTGATTTATCTCCTTTACCTGTGAAGAGTGGTAGGCCCGAATGAAGTTACGCAAGAGGATTGTGTTAAAAACTATAAATGAGAAGGTGGTTTTATCCACTCGAAGTCGTTATGATATTGTGAACAAATTACAGCATATGACTGCCTTCTACCCCCCTCTAGAAATTATGGATACCTAGCTAAGGGCAAATGATCTGAGTATAAATTAATAACGAATATTCGGTTTCATGCTTCTTGATAATTGCGACGGCGAAGGTGCTTATAACTTAGCATCATGGAGCCTATATTTAAGCTCGGTTTTAGCGAGCAACTCCCGAATGGCGCCCCACCAGCTTCTGTCAGGTGTGTTCCGCTACTCGAACCTTTCTCACAACCCAGTAGCAAGCAACAACTCTCCGCACGCTTCCCTTTCGATTAAATCATAAGAGGAATGGGGCAGTATTACAATATAGGAGATTCGTGTTCGTATCTTGAAAATGAACGGACGATGTCAGAAGATGATGAAATCAGGTGGTGGACCTATTAAGAGCAAATTGTGGTGATATAGATAGAAATTGAAGTTAATAACTCTCCATTGATATTTAAGTGTTTTCGGCTAATTTTTCGGGTGTTGCATCGATTTTGATACACCTGGTGACTGAAAGAAATAATACACACAGCCAATATTGCGCGTACAGCCCTCATAGAGATAATTATTATATTAAGCAGTTAATTTAACTCAAACAAATTGTTATCTTTTTTGCCTATCCCTAAGTGTTCCCTCAAGTTTCTTTCTAACTTATATATACACAGAAGAATGAGATACATATTACAAATTAGTTGCTGGCAGCCATTACAACCTCCGACAACTTGACAGTCCACAATTGACGCATGCCAAGGATGACGAGAATATCGCCAGCCAGAGCAAATTGTACAATTGCCAAGTTGATTGGGTCTGGGGTGAAGAACTGAGCATTAAAGACGCCAAGGAGCTTGCCTTCAGGGCTACGGACCATAACACCCTCACCCTCACCAGTCCAGACGCGACCTTTGTCGTCGACGCGGATTCCATCTGGAGCTTGCATGCGGGCTACGCTGAAAACACGGCGGTTAACAGGTAGCATGTCGGCATCAAGATCGTACTTGTAAACGCCGGGAATTCCAACTTGGGCTGGAAGGCCCCAGACAGGAACATGGGGGGTTCCACCGAAATCAGTGATGTAGATGGATTTCTGGTCCACAGAGGGACGGACACCGTTTGCGACGGGAAAATCGGTTCGGCTGATTACCGGCGCAAGAATCTTGGAGATTGGGTCGAATCTCCAGAGACCTTGGGCAAGACCGTTGGTCACAGTGCCAGCAGTGGAAGGCAAGACAGTGATGTACATGAATGAGCGGTTGGTCTCTGGTTGTGTGACCCAAGCGACATCGTCGATAGCCTCGAACTTTAAGCCCATATACGAATTTATAATTACCTCGGCCTCGCCCGTGCTAGGATTGACGGAGTAAACACCACCACTGAAGTTGCGGGTGTCATCGCGGAGAGAGGTGAAGTAAACGAGACCTTGGTGATAACAACCACCGTTGGGGTTCTCAAGTGGGATGGAGGTGGTCAGGTTGCGGGTGGTTCCATTGGCCAGATCGAGAATCTCGACGTGAGTTGGACCGTCATTGATCCAAGTGGTGTACCAGACTTCATTGCGCTCTTTGAGCCAAACGCCGGCTTCACCAGCGAAGTTCAAGGCTCGCTCCTCGACGAGGCTAGCAGATGGATTCGGGCCGAGCAGGGTGAGAAACTCGTCGTCATAGGACACAAATGGGGCAGTCTTAGCAGACTGAAGGAGGGTGTTGACATTTTCGTCCGAGGTGGTGGTGCTGTTGAGGAAGCTGAAGGTTGGGTTACTCTCAAATGGCGCTGGGAGTAAGTAGGTGTACTCTATAGGGACAGAGAGAACGGCGCTGCTGTTTTGCGCTGCAGATGGTAAGATGAGGGCTGCGGCAGATGCCAAGCCGACAAAGAGAGGTCGAATTAGTGACATATTAGGCGAAGAAAAGATGCTTAAAGAATGTGTAAGACGAAGACTGCCAAAAGGAATAAGCAGATGAGTACTGAGAAGCAGGATGTACCAATGGCAATGCCGATATTTATAAGCATCTTGTTCCTCCCACTGAACCTTACAGAGTCTAGATCAAGAGTTGTCCGCCTCTGCCAGATTGAAACGAACCGGACATCTGGCGTAATTACGGAGGTGCGAAGGTATCATGGATTAATGATGACACTGCTTCCTAATAACCTTAATTATGCCGATACAGAACTGCGCATGGCAGAAGAAGGCGACGATAGGACTGTCTTTGGTGCCTCCGTAAACATCTTTGATATGAGACGTCATATCGGCTTTAGACTTTGAAATAAATCAAAGTGCTAAAAGCCGAAAGTAAAAACTCAATTAAACTCCCCTACTCGTAGAAAGTGTCAAAGATTTCAAGGTTTTCTTCTTTGCTACATACCCATATCATTCGTTCACATAAGTGCCATAGATCACGGTGCCTAGGCACAGGAGAGAAACACGCACCGCCGCGATTGATGCTAATTGACGATGCGGAGCAAGTAAACTTCCATGTAAGTCGGATACAGTAGTAGTCATATCGAACACTTTTCGTTTCCTACTACCTTTCATTGGCAAGAGAGCCAATTGGTCTCACATAGCCAACGCCAAACTGATAGCTATCTGGCAATTCATTCTATCATTTTGCAACGGGATATATCCTTGTAAATTCTCATAAATGCAATATGAAGTACAATAAATGTTTAACAAGTTTACTCTTTGACAATTACACTTTTTTTTATTTAACTTTGACACTATAACCAAACAATTGCTCTTGCAAATCAAACACTACAGGTTGAGATAGTCTACTTTTTCGGCCGAAAAATTATGCCAAGCTTTCTGAAAGACGCTAGAAAACTAGCATATCATCTATCATCGCGAAGATTTATAATGTGAACCGCTATATATCACATTGAGGACTTAAAGGGCAATCGGCCCTTTGTATCTCCTTCTCAGAAGATTTCTATCGAATTCTCGATGAAGCGTGAGAAGAGAGATTGGTGATTACAAATAGATGTAATTCTTTGTTATAGTTTTGATGTTCAACAAACGCCTATATTCTAGTACTATATCTAGACATTTGAGAAGTTTTCCCATCTATAGAATTGAATATAACAGTGTTATAATTGTTTATTCATTTATACTATATGTCTAGTTGTATATGTGTTTGAGAGTTTAATCATTATTATTATCATTAAATTTTGTAGTTGTTGGAATATAAGACTATATATAATCTGTCTCAATTTGGTGTTTTCACATGACACCTTTATAGACGGGATCGAATATCGATATGTATTTAGTCACCATTTCCCTATCCAATCTCTACTCGCATGTTAGATGCATGCCATCCCCCCCCCCTTAATAATCCTGCCAATTCCCCCTCCACGGCTCACTCTCCGCCTTCTTATTTTGCCCATGCAAATACCTTGCACTTAACTCCTCCTCATCAACTCCGCAATGCATTTCGCCATCCCTTCCCTTAAACCAGCCCAACCCATATTTCTTCCCGATCCCCACCAATCGCTCTTCCATTTCGCGATTGTTGAGTTTCTCGGTGCCCACAAAATCATACAACATGTTGGATTGATATATAAACGCCAAAATCGACGCGATAGAACTGGGTTGGCGGGGGAGAAAGGGATGGCGTCGACGCGCGTAGGAGAGGATAGAGATGCAGATTAGGAAGACGAGGATGGAGAGCGCGAGGAAAAAAGAAGCCCAGAAGGAGGCGAAGGTTTCTTCGCCGGCGTCGACGCCGCTAGAGGGGGCATTGGGAGAGGAGGAGCGAGATGTAAAATCGTTTCCGGTGACGGTGCTGAAACTGGTGACGCAGACGGTGAGGACTTCCGCGAGGACAGAGCCGAGTCCTACGACGGCAACGAGGTAGTGGCCGTTGAGGAAAGCGCGGATGGGGAGCCAGCCGAAGGCCATGGCGGTATAGTCGAGGGTGAGGGCGGTGGGGGAAGCGTGACGTAGAGACAGGATGTAGAAGGGTTCGATCATGCGGATAGCGGTTTCGAGACTGCCCCAGCAGAGTTTGATGGAGACGGCGCCGAGGGTGAGGAGCCAGGGGGCTTTGTCGGTGATGGTGTTGGCGGGGGTGAAGAGGATGATGGGGATGAGGAGCGTGAAGAGGAACATAGAGATTATGAATGGGATGCCAGCGATGAGACGCAGAAATAGTGGATGTGGATTCTGAGAGGCGTGGGAGTGGGCATCGTATTTGTCCTTATCTGCTTGAGTGAGAATCTGGTCTGATGGGGCGAGAGAAGAATTGCGTAGGGTGTAGTGATGTGCTTTTAGTTTCTGATGAATCATATCCGGAGTCGCGGTATCCATATCTTTGAAATCCATCAGGATATGCGAGCGATTTGCCATGGCGGCGATTCCAGCAACTCCTTTAACATCGGCCACGAGACCCGAGGGGCGGCGCTCCAGCTGCCAGAGTAGGATACACCCGAAGATAGCACAAAGCCAAAGCGAGAGACTGAGCAAGCGAGACCAGGGACCACTAATCACGATACCTTTTAGTACCGTTGGATCTGCTCTCCTGATTTCTCGACTGGGGATTAATATCACGCTTGCAGATTGCAGTGTTGGAACTAGAGACACGGCTAATAAAGTCGCGATGGACGAGACTGCTACAGCGTAATGTTTAAACTGCAACGCGCGAAAAGGACGCAAGACATTAAAAAAGGTAATATAATCCACATTAATTGATTCCGCGGCCAACGCACCGCCCTCTCTGGAAAGTTGATAATAGGCTTCTAAACGCTTAACTTCGAAATCGGTAATTTGCCATAAAACGCCAAAGATGACGGCGACGAGAGTAGGTAGATATTTGAAACAAAAATAATCCCACGTCTTCATCGCAGATGCGGATGTAAAGGAATAGAGAGGACTTTTGCGCGATTTCTGATAGAGGTATTCTTCTGCGGCGCCGAGGACCACAGAAATGATGATGAGTGCGGTGAGGTAGGGGGCACGCATGGAAAAGGGCTTCCAATTTGCTTGGGGGTAGAACACTTCCACGTTGGAACTTTTGAATGTGGCTTTTTTGTTGATGGTCGAGGGGAGAGAATCCATACTCTTGAAATCGAAATTTGATTCGTGCATTCCAGTGTGGCCGGCGAAGGAACTTATATCAACAGGTGCATCGATGGGCTCTTGCACGATGACTTCGATTACCTCGCCGCGCCTGTTGGCTTCGTTCTGAGCGAGATCTTTGAGCGTGGTAGCTCGGATGAGACCATTTCGTAGAGTTAGACGACGGGAAAGACGAGAAGCTGCGTTGCTGGATTGAGAATTCTCGGCCATTAAATCGTGGCTGGTAATCGTACTATCTGGAGTAAAACCAGCGCCCAATCCGCCGGTAAGTATCCCCGCTGCTTCTTGTCGATTGATTTGCTCGCGAATTGCGGGGATCAATGAGGAGTTGTGGATGGGTTCGTGGAACATAGAGAGATCAAAGGGAATCGTCATGGGAGATACCATGGGAGCATCCTCATATTCTGTTTCTGCACTGGCGGTTTTATCGATGGTTTTCCCTTGGTAGGCCATGGGCATGGCGGCACTGAGGAGATTGAGATCGAATTCTTCTTCTGGTATAGACGCATCTCGAGAATGATTGAGGAGTGATTTTCTGTGGGAAAATCGTTTTGGGGCGAGTTTGCTCTGCGTGTTGTCTTTGCTGGAATCTGCATCTGTTCTTGTGGTTGATGGATTATATGAACTAGCACGTTTCGAGAAAAGTTTGAAAGATTTCTGAGTTGGAGATACAAGTCCTGCTTTGAAAGTTTCTAGTAAGAACAGTGATCTTCGATTGTGTTTTGATGATCTATCCGTTGGACCCGATAGTGTCAATATATGTGCAGATAAGGACACATGACTGACATCAATCTCGTCACTTTCATTAGATAGAAGCGAAGCTTCTGATGTAGGTGAAAGTTTTGATGATAATGAAGATTGATTTCTATTATGATGCGGGGTGCGTGTCTTTGGATGGCTCTGATTTCCAGTTGAGATTATATGATGTGTTGGGTTCGATTTTGAGGAGGGTAATGTAGATTGATTGGATGGACGGGTCTCCCCGGATTCATGTTCTGCCATAACCCAATTTTTAATTATTTCAAACTTCTATGTATATCGATTATCAAGCTCGAGGGAAAAGACTGCGAGGAACTTGTTAGAACCAACGTTCTCTTTCATATATACAGAGTGAATATACCTGGAAGAACAATAAAGCGGGTCTAGAGGCACTCGCCCTCGGTAATTGGATATTTCAACACTTTTGGTGGGAGCCTAAAAGCTTCAAAACGATCGTGGTAGAGTACCAAACTCCAATTGTACGAATGCGAAAGATGTAACGTTTTTTAAATATACGTTTTGGTGGGCTTTCCTGTGCGCGGCACAGCCTTTTCGTACCTTGCGATAAGCTCCCCAGCTTGTGATATGTATGTGAATGGGCTGTGCTGCACGGGACTTTCGCTGAAGTTTGTATATGTGAATGTGAGATGTGGGATGTAAGATGTACAAGATATGAAGATAAGATATACAAACCATTCACGACACCAACAGAGAGAAAACAAAGAAAGTGAAGTTAGAAGAAGATACCTATTCATAGGTACAAACAACCATTGCTATCGCCAACCGGAGCTAAGAATCCTAGTCGAAAGTCATCACTTCCCTCCCCCCCCCCC
>PQXJ01000362.1:0-25784 GCA_004786225.1 Botryotinia narcissicola | reverse complement strand
AACGTTGTATCACGACCCGTCCCTTCAGACGAACCGGACCTTTCATCTGAAAGTATCCCAAAAGCTGTGGCTGGATTGCCAAGAGCGCTTTGGAAACCTAGACGCCCCCAATAAAAGACGTGGAGGATACTACGTAGCGCCAATCACCTCTTCTCATTTTCGCCACATCTAATCTCAAAATAGATCGGATTAGGAAAGGTGGAAGCGAATCGAACGTGTATGCACAGAAATAACTTCTGGGTAAGCGCGTACTGAATCTCTGATCATATATACCCTTGTAGGTTGGTGAGCGTTTCAGATATCGCGAATAGATTGATGTGATTGGGGGTTGGAATTGGAGTTGGGAAAGAGAAGATGTGTATTTCTGATACAGAAGAATGCAATGGAATTTGAGGCAGCACCCAAAAAGAATCCAACTAGTAAAATATCAAAGTCATCTTCTTTGAAGCTTAGTTTTAACGTATGTAATGGTTCGTTGGTAGGGCTGAAATCCACCAAAAAGTGTCGATTCAGTCCTCGTGGCATGTTTCGCCAATGTACACTATACAAGAGTGGGTTGAGACATTCATCGTAAACAACACCAATGATATTGAATTGAACAAAGTGTGATAGACATAACCTTAAAACGTGGTTAATAGCAGAAACCAAAAGGATCTAGAATCATTCTCAAAGAAAGGAAAAAATAATCTGTCATACTTATGTACAGCCATCTCGCAATCGTTTCTCAGTTGTTTAGGTGCGCGTTTGAATAGTTTCAACATTCCTGATTGTGACGGGGAAAAATCCCAAGTCTCCGCCCGCCTTTAAATTCTTCATGATATCCAATTGCGGTAATATCATCAGTTTTCCTCTCCATCTTGTTGTGGTGATTGATTAAATTGGAGGATAAAATTTTCTTTTGTTGTCTAGATTTTGTACTCAGGTTGCAAAACTAACTATCGTCCGGACTACGAGTGTACAAAGACTAGTTAGTTACCTAGCCAAGGAATGATTTGCAATGATTCAAATGAATTCAATTCATCTTTTCTTTCTGTTTCGAATTATTCATTGATTGATTTCTCTTTTAATTCTCTAGCTTATCAATAACTGCGGGATTGATTACCTTTGAATCCACACCGGCATTGTCAGACAATATCGAATATCACAATAGCTCATTCGAAGACAATCACAAAAGAATTCAGGAAGAAAGTTCAATAACCAACGACGGTATTCAATTTATATAGGTATCTAGGTCTATGTGTATTCTCAAGCTATGTGGATACAATTTATTAAGTAAAGTTCCCTTGACCCAAAGCTAATCAAAAACTAATCCAACCCGTCCAAAAAACCAGTTGAACAATTAAAAAAGAAATAAAGGTAAAAAATTAGAAGAATTAAACAAACAATCCCTCTTCGACCAAGCTTCCTACATCTCCTCCTGCTGCCCTGATAGCTTTCAGCGCCGCCTGCGACAATTTTCTTCTCTTCTCCATCGCTTCTTTCTCTCGTCTCGCTTTCGTCTTACTCGATCCACTGGGTGCTACTCCAGTCAATATTTTGCGACTATCATCTGGGGTATAATTAACAAAATCCACCATGCCGCGTCCCGAAGTAGGCGTTCGCGGAGATGTATTTCTATTCTTTGATTTCCGTTGTTTTCGCACGTGGAACGTAGGTGAGGATTTGAGGGAGGGCGATTCGGAACCACTGGATCCGGTGCGAGTTTTGCGGGGTCGGGGATTGGAGTAATGGTGGGAATGGGAATGCTGATGCGACTTGCGCGATGAAGGGGAGTGATGAGAATAGTGTGAATGCGAGTGTGTTCGAGATGCTCCATTGTGAGTGTGATATGGTGTGTGAGGTTGGGGTCCCCCTCCATCGGCACTAGTGTTGAAGTATCCCTGCTGAAGCATAGGGGAAGATTCTACGACGAATGACTGTTGGGGCATACTTTCCGGCATGGATATCATTAATCCTTGCGCCATGTTCATTTCATTGCTATTATATGAAAGTTCATTTTGTAAATGGAAAGCAAGGTTTTTGGTTGCCCTTTGAGAATTTTGGTGAAGCGTATTCGGTGAAGGTTGTGCCATTGATGTTGTCGATGCGTGGTTCCACCAGAGAGAATTTCCGTCAGCCTCTACTTCAACGGGGCATCCAGATGAGGCTCCAATTGAGCTGAAATTTGACCCTGGTACGTGTGACCATGAGGCTGACACTTGTTGAGATTTGGGAGTTATAGGATACATTGATCCATTTGACGATGATTGATGATATCTCATTTCTGGTGTATGCTTACTATCTAGGTTGGGTGTCGATAGTGGTGTGTTGTAATCTGTAGGTTTGGATGGGAATTGTAAGTCTTGTGGCATGCCAGTCCATGAATCTTCAGAAACAACCGTCTTTTGAATTTTCTTCAATGATGAAGTGTATTCAGGCGCATTGGACATTCTAGCTGATTGCGGAGGTGACATTGATGATTCATGATGAGGATTGAAACCAAATTTGGAGGAATCCAAAGCCAACTTTCGTCTCATCGTTTCCCGGCTCATTTTTCCAAGACTCGTTGAGCCTCGTGGCACGTTTGTAGAGTTGGTATGCGACTTTCGAATGGGACTTCTGAGAGATTTTTCCGATTTTGTGCTCGCTTTCTTCAAAGTGTTGGCAAGTGCTTCAACACGACTCTTCTTCCTTGTTGAAGCAGCTGGTGCTGGTGTTGTTGGAAGAGATGGGTGAGACCATGCTTCTATTCGAGGTGGTTGCAAAGAAATATCTTCAAGGCTGAGAAGGTCGGAGTCAGATATTGCGGCTCTGCCAGATAGTTCTGCATAGAAAAGATTATCTTGTGTGCCGTCTGGTGAGGCTGAATCTTGATCTTTGCTATCTGATGAGTCTTCTGAAGATTTAGGCTGGGGAAGGTCATCATCAGCGTCCTTGGATGGACTGAATGTAATAAATTCGTCGAAAAATGCGTTATCTAATTCGTCAAAGTTATTTGTGAATAATTCCGATGATTTTCCAACAGTCGGAGGAGGAGACATATTGGGTTTGTTATGGAGAGGCTGAGTAGTAAGGTATGAACGTGCCTGAGTATACAGGTAAAGTTAGAAAAGTGCAAGTATGATAGGCTGGAGGGAGAAGCAGAATATGCAAGTCAAATGCCAGATGTACGATGATGTAGGTGATGAAGCAAACAAGACAAAAATGTCCAGGAGGGGATATTTATGAACAGGTCAGGTGTCTACCAGCCTTCTTCATTATATTATACACTGTGCTCATTGGAATGGAGTATATTTACGTGACATACACCTGATTGTGCACTCTGCACCGTCCTTAAACATCTTCTCGAATTCCTCGGGATGGCAATACGTGCCGATACTAGCCATTTCATACCGTTCTGCGCATGTGTTTGCCGATGCGGGGCTATCTCGTTGGGAGTGGGAATGCAATACATTCTTGGAGATGGATAGGCGAAGAATTCTCGCCTCGGTTTTGGATAGAAGTGAAAGCGATGCAAACGTTCAAGAAATTAAATGTAGACGAAAAAGAGCTTGCAAAAGCAATTGGAGAAACTACAGCACCCCCATAGCTCCTTGAAAAGTTTTTTTCTTTGATTGACTTGAGTTCCTTTGCTAGAATGGAGCTCTCAAGTTTCTCAAAGAAACCCACATGGCTTGAGGGGATTCCCTCAAAGAATAAAGAATTGTAAACCTGTCAGATACACAATTTTGCATCGGCTACAAACACATTGTGACCGAGGAATGTATGGCGTCGATCATTTCCTTGGTAATTGGCTGCTGGGCTTTCTGGAAATATTTCTTTATGTCAGATTTTTGGAGAGGGGTTCATTTTACATTCCAGAGCACTTTCACGAATTCTTTGAGATGGCGCAGTGAACCTTTTGTAGCTCTTTTGCATTTTCATTTCCAGCCTTTGGGATTTTGTAAGCTTGGTTGCAAAAATTGAGGAAATTGGTGAGATTGAGAGAGGGAAGAGACAGTTATAAGAAGGGTTGATGTAAAAATAGAGAGGAATTTATCATGACATCCATCTGCATGATATTTGAGATCCACTTCCATTTCATTCTTCGGGAGTTTCATATATGATTGTACCTGCACATGCATATGCAAGTCTGACTTTCCCCACGTACCCCTCACGACGTACCCCTCAATAACCCACATACATACATACACACTATCCCAATTCCCACATGAGCCCTCCCCCAGCCCAAATCGAGCTCTCACACGCCTTCGAAAGACTTCTCGAAGAACGTCTGGAAGCCGAACGTCTCCGTCGCGATCTAATTTTCTACTGGCACACGCTCATTCTCGAGTGTAAAAAGCGCGGGAAAGAAATCGAGCGGACTTTTTACCAGGCAGATAATTGTGGTGAGACGCCTTTTTCAAGCGAAGAAACTATTGTACCGGGAACTGGAACGCCTGATACGCTGACTGACGTATCGGGATTGGAGAGATTGCCGAGTCCGTTGAGTCCGGTGGTTAGCGCTGGAAGAACGAACTTGAGGGCGGAATTTGGGACGGAGAGAATTTTGAGGAGACTGGAGGGTTTGTTGAAGAAATATCAGGGGGTTATTGGTGTGAACTTCTTGAAAGGAAAAGAACAAGCATAAGAAAAAGATAGAGGGAATGAATAGAGAAGGTTTTTATTGGCAATCGGTCTCTTCTTGTTATACGTTGGGTGCTGGGAGAGGGCGAAGCGAAGCGGAATTATTGAGAAGGGAAAAAGAGCTGTTGAGGAAAAGTAAAGAATTTGTTGTGAGAAAGTGGAAGGGCAGGGAGAAAGTTCTAAAAGTGGTTTTTAGAAGGGGTGTTTGATTCGATTTTGAGTGACGAGCATTTCTCTTTACTTGGAATTCTTTGACTTGCTTTCTTTTCGTCGCCCAATTAGCTTTTCGCAAGCGCTCATTATCATACCGGATTACTACACTCGCTACACTCTATTCGCACGATTGCCTACTTACAGTTACCCGCATCACCAATCATACACAAAGATAAAATCACAATGTCTAATATGCTTTCACTCCCCAGAGAAAGTATCACCCTCATTTTGCACACCATCATTCGTTATCCGGCACAGATACGAACATGGTTATTCGTCCAATGCACACTCTTGAGTCTCGGGCTAGGAGATTTTGCTGAAGCACAGGCTGGAGCTGGTATGTGATGATTGTGAAAGGGCAAGCTTAGGTTCGTGTTTACTACTTGCATTGCCGGTAAGGAAAGAAAATGAGGGTTATTTTTAGGGGGTAGATTATTTTGCCGAGGCGGGGACTAATTTTTGTATTGTTGGATGAGAGTCGTAATGTGTAATTGAAGGATTCAAGAATGTATCTAGATGGTTTAAACAAAGATTAGATGAGAGTTCAGATACACGATGAATGTGATTATTAGCGGTATGTATAAACGTGGTTGATGGGCTGAGGTATTTTGAGATCAGAATATGTGATGAATGTGGAATGTTAATGATGATTGCCATACCCGTACATTTTTGACTAACATCATACATGAATGGTATCCCTACTTACAGTGAACAGACCAATAGAAAGTCCTCTTCTTATGTGATTACAATCATTTGACCCCCGTTTTATGATCGCTTCTGATCAGTCTGAAAGATAGGTGGCATGAAAGCCATTCCCTTACCAGATACACTACTAGAACCCAATTCCACATCATGCACGCCTCCCGCCGATCTCGAGATAACATGTTTTCTCAACATAGCCAAAATCTCACTATTTTGCCATCTTCTTGGTACTGGTCTATAAGCAGGCTTAAATGTTCCAATCGTTTGTGCCCATTCCCCACTTCTTGGAGCACCGTTTCTCCATGCATCTGTCTCCAATTCAGGACCGGTTTGTTTGCCAGGATCTGTACCTTGTGCTACTGGTGATTTCTTTTGATCAGTACCCATAGCATTGGCTGTAGCTCCTTCTGGTCCATGGCCGGCTCCTTCAGCTGTTTCGCGAGATGTTGGGGATGGTTCTTGGGTGACCCAATAATAGATATCCCAATCATTTTCGTCGAGGAATTGATCATATTGTACCATTTGTGCAGCGGTCATGTTAGGAAGATGAGCATCGGCAAAGGTGGACATTAGCAGATCGGATTCGAGAGTTCCTCGTTTGCGCGATTGATCTATGAAGATTATGTTAGCAGGGTTATGAATTTTATGGAAAGATATTATCAAGGTAGATTTCGAGGCGAAATGCCGAAAAACATACACAATAATCTCGCTCTCATCTTCTCCTCATGCTCTCCATCCCTTCTTAATGGCTCTACTCGGAACTGTGCCCCCTCCATTTCTCCAACAGCCATTTCCCTATTAACACCACTTCCATGTCCATCTTGAGTGCCACCAGTCATCCTCTCCGTGTTCTCCGGTACACTATCCTTTGGAGTGAAGTTCCCATCCACACTCGTTATGAACTCTGGTGGAACCTTTCCCGCACCTGCACTAGGCATTTCATTTACAATTGTAGAGTTGGTGTTCGTCATATGTGGATTTAATGGCTTTTCCATTTGATGTTTGCGATACTCTTCAGTACCATCATGCTCTTTTGCATTACCGGGATTGGCATTTGCAAATCGGAAAGATGTACTGGAAAATGGTCGAGAAGTATTAAGCATTGAGGCACGGAAAGCCCGACGGGCAATGCGTAAAGATGCCATTTTGTTATGAATTGATTCGTAAATATGTTAATCTCGAAGCTCGTAAAGCAATTGGAAAAATCTCAAGCTGGGGAGGATATCATGCATGGCGTGGGGAAGTAAATATGGACGTCATGGACTTTTGACATGCGGCCGCATCATGTGATATACCGAGGTCAGAGCTTTAGATGCAACTGAGCGACCGACTCTTCCCGACTGGCAATTCCAAGTTTGAATTGTGAATTCGTAATGAAGAGAAGAAAGCAAGTGCTACAGTCTCATTATGACGATCCCCGGTAGCGATGTTCTGACATTAATGTTACCAAGTGGAAAATATTGTTGCTGACTCTGTAGTTTGGACCAGCAAATGTTATTTGGGGTCTTATCATTTGAAACCAGTTCAATTATTCGAAATAAATTAAACATTTCAATTGATTTGAAGGACGTGGAGAAGGAATTAATCAACTTTGCTTTGAGAACACAAGAGCTAGTTTCGAACACAAAATCTTGAGCTTTAAAGTTCGAAGCAGGGAGGAATATCAAGTGGTTCCCCGTGTTTGCCCTCAACGCCCTCGCTCTTACCCTCACAGTATGAAGGAGCCATGTAGTGGCGTTCAAAAGCAAGAAAAGTTGAAATTGCCCATCAAAGAATGCTTAACTGCATACACTATGTTCATTGGTATACAATTATATTCTCTCTTGCCTAGATTTTCTTCCCCGATAATGCTTTGGAGCTCAAATCGATCATACAAGTAGTTTAGAGTCTAGAAACGACGCATTCTAGAATATCGAATATTTGCCCTCAAAAAGGCAGTTTCAGACTACAAAATTCATCCCATGAACAAATTTTTAATTTTTGGCTTCATTGAATATAGGCGAGATCAACCCACGCAAACTTTTGAACTATGTTTGAGAATTCGTCACTCTTACGGCATTAAAAGCCCAACATTTGGTCGAGATACAAGTATTCTTGTTACTGTGTGGTTGTGGACGATTGGAAACTGCAATTTGAGAGTATCGGCTCGCTTATGACTCCGGATTTTTGACCAAAGCCCTCTTGATTCTATTAATCACATATTTACAATGTGCCTTCCGCCTACATTCACTGCTGTAATTAAAGAAACAGCAGGCGTTCTGTGTCCCGTGGTAATAACGATGGCGATAAGAGGAAGCGACGAGTTGTGCTTGATTTTATTACTTCCACAAACAATTGACTGATGAAGGATTCCATTGATTTTTATTGCTACATCATTCATAACTATCTTTTTTTCACTTAAGACCTCGCTGGAACACTCGGTTTCTTTGAACACATATCACAGATCTTCAATATACATGTAAGCTTCACATACGTAACATCAACCTCTCTGATATTGAATACTGAACTTCTAGTCATAAACATGTGTCGACTCATCAAACCCATCACATACTACTGTGACGACGACCAAGTATTCCCACCACACATCTACCTCGACCCGAATCCGGAGCAATGGGAAGGATGTTTAAATCATCACAATGTAGACCTTCGTGGAGAAGTATTCTCAGCACCAGAGAGAACATGTTACGATGTACCCGATCAAGCACCACTCGCGAGATCCATTTGTCCCGATTGCTATTCTGAATGGGGAGCTGAGCGTACCGCCATCATAAATGCGCATGTGAAGGCTATTCTCCAACGCATGGATGATCTCTGTGGACTGTTCAACAACCCCAGTAAACTGAAGGCGGTGATGCGTTCTTCGTGTCACTTAGTTTTAGACTTCGCGATGCATTTAGAGATGCCCACGCCTGATGAAAATTATTCCCAGTATCTTTCGCCTCCAAAAGACACCGGGTATAGGAAGAATAAAACATCTAGTGGTACTAAGTACATTGATCAGCTCCTCCATGTGGATATCCCACAGTGGCGGAAATTGGCGGATATCATAAGAAATGGGAATAGTGAGGTGAAAGATAAATCGTTGGCGGAGATATTTGGCCAGCTTGCTCGTTGTCAGATTGAGTATTGCGTGCTGCAAATGTTGAGAGGATGATGCTCATAGGTAGATGCATAAAATTTGAGATAGAGTATGGTTGATGGTGGTGAAACATCGTATGATACTTGAGGTTATTCTTGTTATCCAGCGCTTTGGGTGTTACATTATTCTGGGGTTTTATCACTTGGTTGATGGCTTGAGCTGTTACTGTAATTCAACCTTAGCATTCACACCATGATGTTTGAGATTTAATTTATACTTCCTGTGATTTGATCTTTGTATTTTTATTCTACTCTGACTCGATACTAAAAGTCACATGTAGTACGTGTGGTGACAGTTCGGGTGAGTCGAATCTTTTATATGAGTCTTGTAGCTTGCTGCTAGAAAGGATTTATTGTTATGAATCATGTTCCTCCGATGACCGGCAAGAATATTGGTTTCCATACCCAACATCCAGAAGTTCCACTCTCAGCTAAAATTTTCTGTTCTTCAGTACAACTAAACATTTGCTCGAATATCGAAACTAAAATCTTCAATAATTCGACGATCGAAAATCAAACATACAACACTCCAAGTTTATCTCGCTCTCATTGCAACTCATACTCCATTTCTCCAATACAAAAATTATTCTAGTTCTACTTAAGGGCTCATCGCTGACCCTTTCTCAAGAACATCTCCCAATTACAATCATGTGCATTGCCGAAAACACCACGAAATTCATCTGTGATGACAGTCTTTCTACTTCGCATAGATACGCACATATCCAGGAATGGACAGGATACTTTAATCATCCCATCGAGAGATTTCGCGGCAGAGAATTCCAAGAGGATATCTATCTTAAGCCTTGCTCTTATACACCCCCTGTTCCTATCGCAACAAACCTTTGTCCCGACTATCTTGCCTCTCTTGGCGAATCCTATTCAGATATCATACTCTCCTACGTTTCACGTATAATGTACAGAATTGCAGAAGTCACTCAGTACCCACTCGAGTCTGAAGAAGTTCAATGCGAGCTCGAGGGGGTGTACCGCCATCTCAGGAGATATGACTTTTATAAATTCTTGAAGCCCGCCCAGCTCGGAGAACGATACATAAACAACGAGTTGCCTGCGAGAGATCCAAAGCATGGTTTACCATATGTTCATACAAGCGAGAGCACCCAATTCTCTTCTCAGCTGCGCCATGTGTACTTACAGGAGCTTTTCCACGAAGCAAAGCAACGGAGGAAATACAAGGGTGGTCCTGGTGGTCGCACGAACTCAATGAGAAAGTTGTTCTATCAGATAGCTGGAGTCGAAATAGAGGTTGCTCGTTTGAGAGTTGAAAGTATGCGTGAGGAGGATGATAGGGAGCGTCTTGAAGAAGAGGAACGTCAGCGTGTCGAGGCGGCAAAAACCCCAGAGCAGAGACTTGAGGATGATAGCGAGCGTCAATGGCGAGCTAGACAGGCCGAAGAATCTTATCGGCCAAAGCAAATAACACAGTATTCTAGACAGAATTTGTACATTCCACAGGCGGCAGGTACATCGAGGGCTCGTCGATTTGAAACTCCACGTCGCCGACGTCAATAGAATAGCCATCGGGAGAATTAGAGTCAACTCATCAGTAATGACTCAATGTACAATAGATTAAGCTATTAAAGCTATGCATGGTTTTGGATGGTAGACAGAAAATAAATTCACTCATCCGCAAAACTGTATTCCAACTTCCCATACACTGTTCTAAAGAGGATTCATCGTTATGAATCATATTTCTGTAATGACTGGTGATGATATTGCTCAATACCTAATACCCAGAGAGTTTCCTGTGGATTTGTTTTTTATCCTTCTTCAATACAATCAAATATTTGTTCAGATATCAGTACTACACTTTCCAATAATTTGACAATTGAAATCAAACATAATAAAACAGTCCAAGACAAAGTCACTCTCTTGTCAAATCTCAGGAATACTTCTTCCCATACAGGTAATATGAATCTATCTCACAGAGTGGAATCGTCGCTGACTCTGTCCCAAGAAGAATATTACATCTGCAATTATGTGTAGACCTGCCAACGTCGCTAGATACTACTGCGATAACAGTGCAGATGCTCACAGATACCAGCCTAATCAATGGTGGGATGGATGTGATCATCAACACAACCCGGAGCTTCGAAACCAAAACTTCCTAGAAAGCCCGGAGAGACGGCCGTGTCGTTACAGCCTTAACCCCCCTTTACCAGATGATATTTGCCCCGCTCACCGGGCAGAATATGGTGATGCTGATAGCAACACCATACAAAGAAACATGTCCGCACTACTCGAACGGTTGAGAGAAGCTGGCAACTACCGCGAACTCGCTACGGGCGCTCCTGAAATAAGGGAGCACGCTTATTTCGACGTCCTGTACTATTTCCGTTGGCTCAATCCAAATACTAACAAAAATGAGCGATTTGCAGAGTATGGAGACCATCCACAACATCCACGGCGTCCAAGGAATTGGGGAAGCAGAACTCAGATGAATGAGTATTATCGGGTTCTTAAGGATCTGGACTCAACTATTATTCGCAACGAAGTAGATGCTGAGGAGGCCGGCCTGGCTAGACCGAACGTGATGAGGCGTCTTTTGTTTCAACTTTATCGGGCAAAAATCGAGTATCAAGAGGCGTGGATGGGTTTGAACCGTCTTCTCGCTCCGGAAATTTAGCTGTATGGAGAGTTAGAGTCAGTTCATCAATAATGACTCAGTGTACAATAAATTAAGCTACAACAGCTACGCATGGTTTTGGATGGCAGGTAGAACATAAATTCCCTCATTCGCAAAACATCGTTCCACTCGCTATGCACTATTGTGAGATCGTGAGGAATATGCATTCATGACTTAACTCTACATATCTCGATGACTCGTGAAAATAGAAATCCCTTACTACTCTTTCCAAGTTTGAAGATTCCGCATACTTTACGGATATAAAGGCAAGATAAACCCAAAACCTCCCCTTCATCTGCCTTTGTCATGGTCAAAGAACTCATTCCTTCGATATCTTTCCTGGTTCATGAAATCTGTGAACGACTCAACATTTCCACGTCTCATTTCTACGTCTCATCTCCATTTCCATTCTTTCCCATGGCCCTTCTAAGACTCTACATCCAGATGCCTACATCCCCCCTCCTTCTTCTTCCTTCCTCCCAATAAACACCCCAAGAACGAATATTAAAAACGACTTAGTAGCATCTCATACCCCAACTTTTACATTTCCCATCAAAAAAAATCCTTCTTCAGACGATTTCCATTCTCTCCACCACAGAAAAGAAAAAAGCCTCTTCACACCCACCAAATCATTCGTCTATCTTCCTCTCTAATCACTTAAAGAAAAGAGCCAGAGAGAACATAATCTACATAACTCCCGACCGAACACAAAAAAACAGACCATATTCAACTCTTTAAACTTAAGCCGAGAATACAAAAGATGAGATTTTGGAAAACTGAATACCTGTTTGATTTTTAGGTTCAATACCTACACATCATCCGTTATTTTACACCCAGCGAAGTCTAAGAGACAGAGAGAGGAAAATCAATGTAGGAATTCAAGTTGAAATGTAGAGGATGTGGTAGCTTGTGGGATAATTAGAATACAATGTTTATTACAGGTACGTGTAGGCAAGCGTGAAAATATGGTAAGGTAGATAAGATTGGATAGAAAGTTAGAAGGGGGAGAGAGAGTTAATTTCTCGATATTTTGATGACTTTGATGGAGTTTGGATTTTGAAAAACTTGTCAAACCTGCACGCTGTTTGATGGTCAATGAATTCTCTCCTTGATTGTCATTGCCGCTACTCCTGCAACCTAGTATCCTATCCTCCCCTGGAAGTCTATTCGACTAACCGTGACGACTGTAATTCCTCACCACTGCCCCTTCTCCATTCCCACTTTCGACTCCGACACACCACCTGCCATGAGTCCATCGAATATCAACATCCAACGCAGATATGCATGCCTGTTTCTCCATCCCATGTAAGATTTATTCACGTGATTACGATGCGTAATGCACATCAGAGTCGAGCCCAATGTTCCATAACCAATGTGCAAACGAGCCTTGCTTTCGTTACCAGATTCATCCCTCTGCACACTCAATCGCGGGTCGAGGCTGATAATTGGCAAAAGTGTGAAATTCGTTCAGACTCGGGTTATCATCATGTATACTGTCTCACCGAGATAAAAGGATACCGAGTACTTTGTTGCAGAATACAGAGTGTGGATGTTCGGAAAGTGTTTGATGAGGGACTTTGGCCTTGGCCGACAGGCGGAGGGAAAAGATGCGAGCAAAGGAAAAATCTTAAGGAGTTTCGATGATCCGTAATATATTGACGAAGTTGACATTCTGAGGAAGTGTTGCTGAGTAGAATACTGCAACAAAGATTCGATCAGAATAGCTGAACCTTGGCATGGATCTGACTTGCTGAAAGTATTGCGTGCGAGTTGCAAAGTGAAAACCTGTGAGCAGTTAACCAGAGTCGCAGTTTTCAGCAGTCTATCGAACATACGATCAAAAGAACCTTTCATTAGAGACACAAAAAGCTGGCATCAATGTCCTCCGACCGCTGGTACATTGTGATGTACTTTTATTGAAAACTGAAGCTATCTGAAAGATAGTAATTTGACAACCACCAAAGAATGTCAAATCAATTCATCCCGCAGCTACACAACCATGCATATGAGGATAAACCTTTTAACGTCGCTGCTCAGGACTGGCCTTGAATATGCATCTAAAGGATTCAAATGAATTTCACAAGAAACTTCATGACAATATTTGAGGCGAACCGTTTGATATCATGTCCAGGATGAGAAAAGATTTGGTTACCACGAACCGCGTCGACACAAGTAAACTTATGACGATAATGGGGGAGGCCTTCCGAGGCCTCCGTCCGCCCCAGATGCAATGAAGCCAGTCGAGAGCAGGGGTTAGGAAAGAGGTTTATCTTGAAAGGTGAGGCATCAGAAGTATTCATTGATCAATACCAAACGATAAGATCGAATGCGATAGATGACACGAACTTCTAAAGTCGGCATGGATTGTTTGTAGGTTTCAGTTGCTTGTCGCTTTGCTTTGCCAGAGTTGAATGCTCTGCAGCCGGTTGATCCTAAGAAGAATGTTGAACATTGGGGCCAAATGATACCGATATCACCGGCCCCGCGCAGCGATATAGTATTGTACCACTCTGTGGAAAGAATATGACAAGTTCCGGTGAACAATCATGTTGGATTTCATCCATAGATGAAGCTCTAAAGCACAAATAATACAATCCCTTTCAGACATCCCGAGATCACTCCGATCTTGAGATGGGAAATAATATGAAGACCGTGGCTCAATAACTTCCATAAAGATACCGATCTACATGCTATGAAAAGCACTATAGATATAGATATCTCGATTCGATGTCACGGGCCAAAGAAACATGCAATATAGACTACCAAGTGGAAAAGGAGAATGGGAAGAGGTTTGGGAATGGAAAACTCACAGTACCTGTTGTGTCGAAGAAAGAAAGGAATCACGACCACGCTGACCGTCGTGCATATGAGATGTAGAAAGAAAGATCGCCAGTATCGAGAAGTTTGGTTTCATGCTTTTTTGATATAGAGCTCGTAGCTCAGCAAAGGTGAGCTTCAACGTCAGTCACGTGATGCAGAACTGGATTTACTTTTTTCACTTTTTGAACCTTTTTATAATTGGAAATATGATGCATAGACTATTGGAATAAGACTATGCATTCTTTATTGCTTCAGAGTCTTCAAATCGAGTATGAATGGAGATACCTACTTATTTCCAATTACAGTTATCTAAATCACGAGTGTGATTTTGGTCTTCTTGTGCTTTGGAACTTATTGTCCTCCCATGCACCAACAAGCGGCACGATTTCCTCTTGATGAAATTTGACAGGATCAATCAGTGGTTACAAGGTGAACCAGAATTTCAAGAAATGAGCAATTGGCCAGATCACTTGCAAACCAGCACTATCCCATCACACTTTCTCCAACTCATCGGAATGATCAATGTCAACAACGACAACACTGTCAATAATTTCCTGACGTCAATTGCTCTTCCATGTTTTTTTATATATCAGAGGATCTTTAAGGACAAGGGAATCCAAAGACCCAGGTCCTAGAAATCTCGTGGTTTCTCCTCATAAATTCTCCTCGCTCCTTGCTTATAATTTACCATCTTGGAAAAACAACGGGGAAATCAAATGAAAATTATACACGATTCTCGTCACTGGTAGGGATGGTATTTGGTTAATTTCCGATTTATTGACGAATCATATTGTGGATTTTTGGATCTTATAGTTCATGAAAATCGCTGGAATGGAAGGTCTCAAGGAAGACATGGAAGATATGGAAGAAGGTATAGATTGACGAATCAAGTTTCATTTCTAAATGAGATATTTTGAATTGGAATTGAATGTTGTGAAGTTGCAAAAAAACAAATGTTGTGTGTGAATGTTTTTTTGTGAGGGGTCATTCAAGGGGTTAGGGGGATTGTGATGAACCCGTTAGACCTGCAGTTTTGAAGATGCAAGTTTTGTGATACAGCACAGTAACGGCGATCATCAAATCCGGAGGAGTTTGACCGAATTTGGATTGTGCGAAGATGCATTAGGAAGGAGAGATCCAAGTCATGTTACAATCCGGAAAGGGCCTTGGAAAGTGGAAGAGAAGGATTGAGCGTCGATAGAAACGTCTTGATACATTCTCTGCCAAAGGATGAAGGCTCGTGAATCGTGAATTGCCATGAATTATTTTAGTTCAACGAACTGCACTGGTGAGGTGGGCGCAATACGATTGAGGCTTGAGGAAGAAACAATCATTTGACCGACGCCGTCACGATGCAGCCGTTTATTAATATGCTGAGATTTCTTACATACATAAAGACACAGCCACCAATGAAACGGTCATTTTCGTACTTTATACATTCGTGTTTTCGACGATGTCATCACTTCTGATTCGTGGGGATATCACGATTGACACTGCAGGTGTAGAGAGACAAATCACGATTGACAATGCATGCTTAGAGAGACAACTAATGTTTGTACTTCTGAAAGCCTCTTTTTGTCACCTAGGCGCAGTTGCAGGCGATATTATACAAGAATAGACCCTGAAGTTGGGGGAGTTGAGATGATTTGGTAGACGGGAATTTTTGAATCCTAGCTTGGAGACTATCGATGTTAGTCTTTTAAGATACCGTCTGATCGACATCGTATCTCATTTCCATGAGAAATACCAAGAGACATGGCGAACAAGGCGAACAAGGCAATTGCAACATGATAATAAAAGATGCAAAATTGTTAAACTAGAAATATAGACTTTTAGGGAAATTTTAGACTTCAGGAGTATATTTAGAGTTATTATAGAAATAGTCACGAGTGATGATAGTATTAGGAAAACATCAACTCAAATGTCAAAAATGTTCCGAATCATGATGATAAGATGGTCATCGATGAAATCATAAAGTTGATATGAAGATATATAGTTTTGCAAAAGGGTATTTACATTGACGACCTAGGTAGGTAGTGACAATTTAGAGCAGGAACAAACTCATTCCTGCCGACCTAGGACCTACCCGTAAAACTTTCAATACTCACAGATACCGCACAAGCTTCCTCTCTTCCGATTCCAACCTTGTTCCGAGGTTTATCTCGACCAAACAGATTCATCCATTCATCACAGTGTATTTGTTTTGATTGATTCTCACGGTACGAATAACATCAATTCTTCTCTTCTCAGCGAATTCCTCTATGGAAACACAAAACACATTCCTCTGAAATCAAAAGACGATGACGACGACGACGACGGCAGCAGCAGTAACAGCAACCAAGACAACCACTACCACTACCACTACCACTACCACCACTACTACCTAAACACTTTACTCTTATCGATATAATCAATCAATCAAATCAAATCAATCAAGCAACGAGCGAGTCCTCAATCTTCCCCCCCAAAGTTCCGATATCACGGTCATAGCCATCCCATCCCGCTGCCAGCTAAGAAAATCTAATTTCGTAGCACGTTGGCTCGGGCTGAGAAAGATACCTGGAACCCTGGCAAGGAAAAAGTAAAAACAACAGAGTTACAGAGTACATACTAGGAGTCTTAGAACCGCATCAGTGGTTCGTGAAGGCTGAGTGGACTGAGTGAGTGGAGTTTGAATTTTGAGAGAAGTTAGAAGAAGAAGAAAAGGGAAAGAGAAGGGAAAAATCTTTGTCTGAGGGTGTCACTTGTTGTCTCACATAACCAAACCGGCACAAAACATTGGAAATTATACGTCAATACAGTCAAGTCAGTACATAATACATAATCGAAAATACCTAAGGAGGTACGAGCCGACCGAAAGCAATTTGATCGATCGAAAACGAAACGAAACGAAACGATTTACTCTCATTCATTTCTATTCTCTATTTTCTATTTTCCCTCTTCCCTCTTCCCACGACGGTCACTGCCACTGCCACTCTCACCCACCCACCACGGAACGCCTCCATTTTCCACTTTCAACCACACATTCATTTTCCGTTACCTATCTGGGTATCTGGTATCTCGTATTTCATTCGTCTAAAACGATAAAACCACCAAAAAAAAAACATAATAACCTACTACCGACCGATTGCAACCATTCCATTTCCAAATTACCCCTTCGTTCATTACCTAGGTATTCACAAACCAAACAAACCTCTTCTTGTCGGTCCAAAGTCTTAGATCTTAAACTTAAACGCCTTATTAATCGAAATTTGGAAGACGCATTCGATTGCTGTCTTCTCTTATTAACTCTTTCTTCTACTCTATACATACATACAACTTTTACCAACCATTTATTTCCTAACATCTGCGACGTGTCGAAACCCTCTCACCCCCGGAAGGAAAAAAATAATAATCAAAGCGTTCGTAATCATTGTACGAGAACCACTCAAGTACACTACACCACAGCCAATAGCCCGACTTAACCCCCAATTCGATCTTCGTCCGGTCATTTCGAAGCACCTCTCGTTTGTGCTTGAATACGTTGAATACCTTCTTCAACCAATTCGAAACTGCATCACATTGTAATTCTCCACAGCTACAACAACACATACAGTTGGTGATTATATTGTTCAGGAAAGGGAAAGGTTGGCTGAGGGTAAGATACGTCCAAGATATTATATCAATTACACAATCTCTACATTTTGCCTAAATGTTCAATGTAGAGTGGCTGAATGCAATTGGAGATTGGTGACTAATATGGCTACATATAGGAAGCCCCGAAAATTCGTCGTCAGACAATTCACGATGTCTTCTAACACTACAAGTATGGCAACCAGTGCGCCTGCAGTTACTTCTTCTGAGGTCCCTTCGGCGACTTCAGAGTCTTTGATATCCACATCATCCACCGTTGCTCCTTCGTCGAGTGCAATTGCTAACACAACTCCATCGACTACAGTCACAAGTGCTGATACTGCAACTACTCCCCCTACAGTATTACCCACTACACAATCTTCAACAGAAACAACTCCGACGCCAACAAGTCCAACGCCAACAACTCCAACGCCAACAACTCCAACGCCAACAACTCCAACGCCGACAACTCCAGTGACAGTCGCGACAACTCCTACAACTTCCGCTGTTGTTACTCAACCTACAACTCAACAAACCACAGAAGCTGCTACAACTCCCGCAACAACTGCAGACCCTACACAATCTTCTTCAGTTGTCGTATCTGTCGTTACTGTAACTCCAACGGATGGAGTATCGTCTGGACAAGTCACGACCAAATACATCACATCTACTCAAGCCGTTACATCCAGAGCATCTTCTACATCGTCGACTTCATCTTCTGCAACAGCTTCCGGAACAGCCGGCCTTAGCAATGCAGGATCGAGTAATTCGGGTAGTAAAGGAATTTCAAGTGGAGGAACAATTGCTATCGCGGTAGTTGTACCTATTGTTGCAGTTGCTGCTTTAATTGCTGCTGGATTATTCTTCTGGAGAAGACGCAAGCAACGTAAGGATGCGGAAGAAATGAGACGAAAGGAAGTTGAGGAATATGGATACAACCCCAACAACGATCCAACTATTCCAGCCGTAGGATCAGGTGGAAGTGATGGGCCATTCGAAATGCGCGAAGAGGAAGGATCGGGATATCGTGGATGGGGAACTACAGCCGTAGCATCATCAGGAAGAAAAGCCTCGACAACATTATCTGGTGGTCAATCAGCAGGTGGAATTGGTATGGCTTATTCGGATGGATCGCCGACTCATGCACTTTCCGATACTCGATCTGACAATCCTTTAGTTGATCACCATGAAGAAGAAGGTATGGGCGTTATGGGACCAGCCACAGCGGGAAATCGTGATATAAATCGTGGACCATCGAATGCTTCTTCATCGTACAGTGCAGCTGGCCGATCAGATGGATCAGGTGAAGCTGGATATAATGGAGGTGGACAATATTATGATCAATACGGAGGCGCTGGTGGAAACCCATACACCGATGCAACACCATATGGAAGTCCACAAAATCGAGCTGAAGCTGCGGGTCAACCAATTATACGTGATGTATCAGCTAGAAGAAACACACGAATCGAAAATCCATCACATTACCCAGGTCAACAAAGTGCGGGTATTTCACAAAACTTTTAATTCGGATAGGATGCGGTTTAAATTGTTACGATCTTTTTCATCCATCTATGCTATGCACACACCCACGTTCTCATCAAAAGTTTCATTTCGGAAGCCGTGCTCCTTTTCTTAATATGTGGTGGGAATGAATGAAAAGGGAATTTTGAGGGGCACAGCTTTGTAGTCATATTATATCATAAATACCATTATGGGGGAGTGGAATGGCGTTTTTTCTTTCTTTTTTGAGTCTTGATGAATGGCTTCTTTTCTCTCCTTTTTTTTCTTTCTTTCTTTCTTTGGAGGCCAGCTAGCCTACGATCAACTAGTCTGAAGTGCAGTGGCTTTCTTTTGTTTGATATTGTGGCGGATTGATGAATGAGTTGGAGGAGGTGAGAGAGCAGTGTTCTATGAGAGTACCCAGCGCGCTGGAGACGAGGGGGGAAAACTAGAGAGACTGCGGGGGTGGAGGACTATGGAGCGTGCGGAAGAGCTCTTGGCATTAGCGTCGGTGAGGATGATGATGACGGTGTCTGTTGTAGTAGGAGATACAAACAGCAAACGATGGGTGGAAGATATCTACCTAGCGCAAGAATACCTAGTGGAGAGTGGCATATACAAAATGAAATAATACATTTTGAACCAGTGTTGATTGATTTTTAGGTTTGTGATGTGATGTGATGCGATATGATTTGTGCACGTGTGGGTTGCGTGTATGTGTACACGAGATTTGACTAGCGGTAGAACGGGTGATGGATGAGATTTTAGATAGGAGGATGTGAAACGTAGATGGATGGCCTATGGGTAGTAGGGGTTTATGGGAGCTTTAAGTTTAATGTTGTAAGGAAGATGGGTAGTAGGTTTGAGGAGAGAGGGAAGTTGGTAAGATGTTGATGAGAAAGATACAGATTGAGATTGACATCTGCAATCTATATAGTTGGGTTTTTGGGATTAGGATACGAGGAGGGGGTGGGTACTGGTATTGGTATGGGTATTGGAAGGGGGAATTTAGAGAGGGAATTGGAGGGGGATGGGTGATTAGGTGAGGTGATGTGATAAAAGGGGAGGGGGAAGGATGGATTTGGAGATGAGTGGAGGAAGTATATGAGTGTGTAGATATATCGATTCATATAGGTAGAAATGTAAATATATACCCGATAGATTCCTCTAGAATAGATGTACATGTAGATGTAGATCGAGGAATAGATGGAGAAATAAATATAAATTCGTTCCTGGATGAATGAGTATTGGTAGAGAGGGGAGGAGGTGGGGTATTTGGTGGTTGGGTCTAGATTTTAGATACCGAGAATGCCGGGATTGGATGCGTGGGTGATTGATTGACTGGGCTGGGATTGCTGAGGTATGTGATGGGAGGTTGAGGATTGGGGATTGAGAATGGGAGTGAGAGTGAGAATTGTGTTGTGTTAGCTTGGATATAAATATGGATTGAATTTATCGAATTGGTGGTGGGGATAGATACTACTGTAGCACGTGTGTAGGTATGGCATGTAATAATAAGAGTATGAGGAAAGCCAAGAAGTATGATGCTAGATGGAAAGTTACATGCAGAGAGAATCATAGTTCAGTCTCCGAATTGCGAGGGTTTCGGTATCTGTAGATTTGCTAGGTGGTTGGTTGGTAGATGGCCTTGGTTTCTTGATAAGAGGAGGGCTCGGAAGGGAGAGGAGAGGAGGGGGATGGAAGAGGAGGGAAGGGAAAGGAAAGGAAGAGAGGGGAAGGGGGTTATAGTGTAGAGAGTAGAAATGCATATTGGCATTGTGTGCTGTATGCTGTATGTGTGTAAATAAGTTTCGAGGAAATTTCGAGAAGATATACAATGTAGGATTCAGAGTCTGGATTCAGTTGAATCTTGGTTGGAGCACGAAAAAGTGTTACTCGATGTGGATAAAAGATCCCGAGGTGGGGAGGGGAGATGGATTGATGCCGATGAGCTCCGACCTCATTCTCAAGCTTCTGGATATTAGATATGTAAAGTCTTGTCTACTCCTGGAGAGAGGGAGATTATGCTATCTGATAATTCATCACATTGTCCAGCCAGCACAATCTCGCCGTATGAGTCAAAATACCCTCTCTTCCGTAGCTTTTGTATCGTAATACCTCATTAGGAAGTCCAATGGAAGAGAATCGTTGATGAAATATTTACAACAGGTGGATATAGTTTTGCCTGTTCTGTGACTTGCCCCTCATTTACTTTACCTTACCAAGTAGCTACCTATCCGAAAGAAGTCCGATATAGCATACCTGACAAACACCTTACAAACAGCTCCATTGAACCTTAAAGCTTAACGAAAGATCATTTACGACTGACTACTTACCCCTCATTTGTGACCAAACGGCTATTTATTTGGTTTGTCTCCTTCTCGATCAATACGAAACACAAGAAATACACGACGCATTTTGTACACCTTGAGAGCTTTTGAATACCTTGAGAGCTTTAATCGACACACCAGAATCAACGAATTAAAAGAATAGAATAAGACGACATGCCTGCGGATACTGTTGGAAAGGTATGTTTTGTTTTCTGTTTTGCGTGTCTGCACGGTTTGGTGGGGGGCGGGACATGGACAGAGAGGTTTATGTGTGGTTGATTGATTGCTTGATCGATTGATACATACAATTCCCGCAGACTCGTGGAAATGGAGATTCATGGAGTTACAGTATGGTGCACATGCTAATTCGAGGATTGTAATAGACTATTACCTGCAAGGTTAGCAGCCATTTCATATACCCATCCACATACATACATAAACCCTGGCAGAGATCTACTGCTCCTGCTGCAAATATACTCAGTATATTATCTGCTGCATTGGCAGATTCTGTAGAAACATGGGAATCGTTCTGCGGAGCTGCGGAATGGCGCGGACGAAAGTCTGTGAGGTTCTTGACTGGATCTTGACATCGAGGGAGAGGATAGAAACAATGCTGGAGAAAGGAAGTGGGGAGAGAAGAGGAAAAAAGCTAATCGAAAATTCATAGGCGGCAGTTGCTTGGGAAGCAGGTCAAGAACTCAGTATTGAGGATATCGAGGTTGCTCCTCCTAAGGCGAATGAAGTGAGAATTGAGATTTATTACACGGGAGTTTGTCATACTGGTAGGTTCTTTTTTAACTTTCTGTTCATTTTTCTGTCGATTTAGGAAAGAGGGCTGGTGGGACGGTAAGTGTGGAGGGGTGTTGTAGGCAGTGCGGGGAACTGGGTAGTCGAGGAATGGGGGTGAAGATATTCTGTCGACAGGATGAGGAGGATGTTTGTGATGTAGACGGGATGGACACTGGGTCATAAGGAGGTTGTACGAATCGTGATAGAAGAGATGCTAATGGTCGATAGATGCATACACACTTTCCGGCAAAGACCCCGAGGGTGCCTTCCCAATTGTTCTCGGACATGAGGGTGCTGGTATTGTTGAATCTGTTGGTGAAGGTGTAACATCTGTTAAACCAGGAGATTACGTTGTCGCTTTATAGTATGTATTCAAAAGCATCCCTGGCTCATGCATCGCTGACATTCTGCAGTACCCCAGAATGTAAAGAATGTAAATTCTGCAAATCTGGTAAGACCAACCTTTGCGGAAAAATCCGTGCAACTCAAGGAAAGGGTGTCATGCCAGATGGTACATCCCGTTTCAAGTGCAAGGGTAAAGATCTCCTCCACTTCATGGGAACATCTACTTTCTCTCAATATACCGTTGTTGCCGATATTTCCGTTGTCGCTATCACCCCAGATGCTCCTATGGATCGCACTTGTTTACTTGGTTGCGGTATTACTACCGGTTACGGAGCTGCTGTCGAGACCGCCAAAGTTGAAGAAGGATCTACCGTCGCTATCTTCGGTGCCGGTTGTGTTGGTCTCAGTGTAATTCAAGGAGCTGTTCAGAGAAAGGCTTCAAAGATCATCGTAGTTGATGTAAACTCATCCAAGAAGGAATGGGCTGAGAAATTCGGTGCCACCGAATTCGTTAACCCAACTGAATTGAAGGGTCAAAGTATTCAAGAGAAATTGATCGAAATGACCGATGGTGGTTGTGATTACACTTTTGATTGCACTGGAAATGTTGGTGTCATGAGAGCTGCTTTGGAAGCTTGTCATAAGGGTTGGGGTCAAAGTATTGTTATCGGTGTTGCTGCTGCTGGACAAGAGATTAGTACCAGACGTGAGTTATCCTCTTTTTCTTGCGATATTCGCATAAGATACAAATTACTGACATCTCCCATAGCATTTCAACTTGTCACTGGACGTGTCTGGAAAGGTTGTGCATTCGGTGGTATCAAAGGTCGTTCCCAATTACCTCAATTGGTCGATGATTACATGCAAGGTAAATTGAAGGTTGATGAGTTCATTACTCACAGACAACCTTTGAAGGGAATCAACCAAGCATTTGATGATATGAAGAAGGGTGATTGTATTAGATGTGTGGTTAATATGAGAGAATGACTCTCGGGTCCGGAGAAGGAAAATGAAAAGGCTAGGTTGTGAGATATGAGAAATGAAAATGTATATGAAAGGATCACTGAAGCTCAGGGTACAATCTTGTGATGTCGATTTGTTCATTTGATTGTGTGGATATGTGGATTTGCGAATGATTTTTTGTTGCGTTTGGATTTGAATTTGGTTTGGGTATACGCGATGTACTTACTTACTTGATGATAGAATTATATGGTGTAGGGTATGCGAAGTCCTGCAAATTTTTCAATTCGGTATGTGATTCTACGAACGTCTATCTACTTTCCTGTGTCTCGAAATGAGATTCCCTTCATATTTGCTTCGTCTATCTGTCCGTGGTGTTTGAGGATCTGTGAAGGGCACGGGAAGGGGGTGGTGGTGATGTGTTCGTATGAGAAAATTGTCCTCGATATCCACAGCAAGCGCGCAGACCAGTAGAAGACGTCTATCGCCGAATGCCCAGGTATATAGATTGGTTTTTTTTCCAAACCGCCTAGGTAGGCAGATAACTCTAGAACTACCGAACCACCAGAATGTTCAAATGATCTAGGTATATGGCACGAAGAGACATACCACACCATAGGTATCTTAAGAGACTCGTACTCGGGAATTAGATTGCAGAATCGGTTTGTTGGTGCGTGTGGGTTATTCAGTTCACTGTTTATGGTGGGTTTTTTGGGGGTTGGATTTTTTTGATAGGAGATGGGGAGGGATTTGTGGGGTTGGGGGGAATGGGGAGATGGGTTGTTGTTTGGTTGATTATTTGGTTGTCGTTTGGTTGTTGTTTGGTTGATTATTTGGTTGTCGTTTGGTTGTTGGATCGTGGGAATTGCATAGTAGAGTGGTTTGAGGTTTGTGAGGCTCTATGTGGACGAAAGAGTGCTAGTGCTAGTGCATTATTTGTTTCGAGGCTTGTCATAACTGAGGGATTTCTTCACTTTTGGAATTTTTGCTCCAGGAATACGAATATCTTTCTTTAAGTGGAAGAACAGATGTTTTGTTATTTGATTATACATACCTAGGCATTTTACAGAAATTCCCCCCCCCCCCAAAAAAAGAGCGCTGATTAGTAAGTATCTTATCCACCACCCGGATTAAAACAGCCTCGAAAATTGGGCATCGAGTGATATTATATCTTCTGATATATGTATAGAGTAGAAATCACTGATGTTGCTTCGCTGGTTATTTGTCTGTGGGTTTCTGATGTGAGGGGAAGTTAGTACGGGTTGTGTTTGAGGGAGTTGTGGGATAGCATGGGTTGTTTACTCGTCTTATCCACTTTCGTTGACTTGGGTGATGAGGCTTCGAGAGGTTGTGAAGCGTATTGTGGGGGTGGTTTGGATGTTGGTTTTGGTTTTGCGACTTGTGGATCTGGATCTGGATCTAGATCTGGAGTCTTCGTCGAGGAAATAGATCGTGTGCTGGGTGGGTGGTGGATGCAGTGGTTCGTTGAGGTAGTGAGATGCTGGTGGGGGGGAGGGTTCGTCGAGCATGGCTCCTTCGAGGAATTTGGTTGTGAGGGGTTTGGGTTTGGGGTTGGGTTTGGGTTCTGAGGAGGTGAGAGGTTGGAGATGAGAGGTGGGGTGACATGGTGGTTGAGGTCTTAGGTTTTGAGTGCTTCTAGTGCAGTGGATCTTTGAGGTCTGGAGAAGATGAGTATTGATGATGTTTTTAAACTTCTTTTTTTGATTCTCCGTCTGATTCTTTTGATCGCCCGGGGAATAATGAGAAGATGAATAAGGATGCATGGGAGAGAGGAGGTAGGTCATTTATGCTCGCGGATTGTAGGTGTTGAAGTGGTGATTGTTCGTAAGTGGTTTGGGGTGTATAGACATATTAGAAATGATATGATATCATCACATAGATCCTGTGACTCTTGCTCTTGGAGTGAATGGAGATTAGGTAGGTAGGTATTTATGACTGGGAAAATGAATGGTTAGGGGGGGGTTTTGTGGGGTTTTATGGTTTTGGTTTCGGTTCTTTTGTTTTTGAAGGAGAGGGGATGGGAGGGAATGGGATGGGATGGGATGGGATGGGATGGGATGGGATGGGATGGGATGGGATGGGATGGGATGGGATGGGATGGGATG
>PQXJ01000361.1:0-38741 GCA_004786225.1 Botryotinia narcissicola | reverse complement strand
GGGGTAGTTTCGGCTTACCAAAACAGCTAGCTCCGGGGTACTTCATAGCGTCAACCTTCCTTATTTGTCGATAGCGAATTCTACGGTTTCTTTGAATTAGTCAAATATATAGATAGTCTTATGTAATTGACTTTATTTACATATTCTATATCTTTCTAACAAAGTGGCCTTAGAACGTTCAGATAGATAGACTGAATTCTAGGGACCAGATTCAATCAATTCACCATATTAGAAACAATAGCCCAATCGGTGTACTAGGTATTCCTTCCATTCTTTCCACCACATGCCCTTATGCCGCTATTTATCTCTTGTCTCGTTCCGCTCATACCACATGGCACAATTTCGTGTTTGCGGGGTAGTTTCAGGGTGCGTTGGCTCCTTGGCTTAGAATTAATAGATTGGATCACAGACTTTCAGTGCCTTGGATTGCATTCAATTTTTTGAGTCATCAACCAACCAGCCCTGTAATTGATGATGTCCTCAATTGTATGATGGAAGTACCTATGATGGACAGGAGCATTATATTACGACTCTGCATTCGTCTGGCAGAAGACATGTTGGCTTGAAAGCAAGATTCAAGCAAGGGGCATTGAAGACAAGTAGCGATATATCTGGATATATCTGGACGTAAGTGAAGTAAATGTTGTCTAAGATTGGTAATTAAATGTATGTACAGTATGCTAAAGTCTAGAGGTATAACTCATACTTATATGAAATCTTCTTTTTATTCCAAAACATGGCCGAAGTGTAATCGTTACAGACAGGGTGCAATAAATCCAAATTATTTTTGTGTGGGGCCTTCGAAAGCACCATGAATATGCAAAACGCTTTCTATCCATTCTATCCTAATTTTTCCCTTCAATTACGCTTCGTTTCCCCCGCCGCCACTATATTAACTCACAACGTCTGGAAGGCAGCATTGGCTCTATACTCTTCATTTCTGGCCACCAATTCGTCGTGACTTCCTTGGTCCACGCAGATACCGCCGTCAATTGCGAAAATCGTCGACGCCTTCTTGATAGTTCTCAATCTATGCGCAATAGCGATGACAGTAACGCCCTTTGTCGTCTTTTCCAGAGCCTCCTCAAACAACTTCTCAGACTCAGCATCAAGAGCCGAAGTCGACTCATCAAGGAGCAGTAAGTGTGGCTTTCTGAGTAATGCACGAGCAATAGAGAGGCGTTGTAATTGACCGCCTGAAAACTGTCCACCGTTGGAACCACAGGGGGTTTCGTATCCCTCAGGAAGAGAAACGATGGTATCGTGGATATTTGCCAATTTGCATGCAGATTCAATCTCTTCCATGGTTGGGGAGTGTCCGACACGAGCGCCAAGTTCGAGATTAAAGCGGACGGTGCCATCAAATAGGACACTTTCTTGAGGAACGAGTGCAATATCATCGCGAAACGCGACGCCGTCAATCTTGGAAATGTCTTGACCATCAATTTCGACACTGCCAGATGCTGGGGAGTAGAAACGTTCAAGGAGGGCAATGATGGTTGATTTCCCGGCTCCAGAACGACCAACAAGAGCACAGAATGTACCGGGAGTAATGTTGATGGTGAGACCTTTGAGAACCTCGACGTCCGGACGAGCAGGGTAGGAGAAATGAACATTGTTGAAGCGTACGGTAAGACCGCCTGATCTGATGGGTTGTTTCTCGATCATTCCTTGAGATGCTTCTGGATCATTTGTTGCTCGGCTGTTCTTAGATTCAAGGAGATTCTCAGGACCGATATCTATCAAATCAAGAACTTGTGCAGCGGATACGCCGGCTTTTGAGATATCAGGAGCGAGGGAGAACATTTGCCCACATAGTTGAGCACTGAAGAGAAGAGCAGGTAGGACCGTGAAGAACTGTTGTTGATTGTAACGTCCTTCTGCAACATTTCGAGCGCCCCACCAGTATGCTAGTGCATAAACGAAGTTACTCATACTGTAAGCCATAGCGAGCCAGAAATTTCCATATGCAATTGTCTTTAGAGTTGCAGTATAAGGTGCTTTCAGCGATCTAATGAAAACTTGAACAGTCTCTTCTTCGAGTGAAAAGATTGCAACTGTCTTGATGGCCGAAACAGCCTCGGTAGCAATAGCAATGGAGTTAGAGAAAGCTTTTGCGTGCCTTTCGTGGAACTTTGCGAGAATTTTCAATCTCAAGAAACCAGACGAAAGTAGGATGGGGATAGTGGCAAGTAATACAACAGCGATTCTCCACGCAACGGCGTGTGCGAGGATGATTCCAGAAACCATGGAAACGATAATCGACAGCATAACTCCGAGAAGGGTTCCAGTAATACCACTCAATGCGTTTGCATCTGCGCTGATATACGAAATAAGTGTACCCGGGCTTCTATTTTCAGATTCATGCCATTGAATGTCTTGTGAAAAGAGAGACTTGAGCGCCAAAACACGGACACGATAAAGGAGCTTCTCAGAAACACGACCGAAAGAAGACGCGCTGATGACGTTGGCGAAAAATTCAGCCAAAGCCAAAACGAAGAACAACAATCCGTACAAACTTCCGTTACTACGGATGCTGGCTGGGCTGAGACATGGACTCAAACTGCTGACTGTATGACCGAAAATTACAGTTTCTCCGGTATATGAGCCACCAACTACAACAGCGCCGGCAACACCCAAGAATACAAATAGTAAATGAGGTCTAGCCATCGACATAATACCGAAAAACGTAGAGAGGAATGATCGGCCTTTAGTTGCAGACTTATCCTTCTTGGGCGAGAGTGTTTCGCCAGAATCGCTGTTTTCAGCAACTGGCGTAGATTTGCCGGTATTGTCCAATGACTTGACCTTTGCAAATTCCTATGTCGATTAGTATGAACTAAGAATATGTATGCGAGCGAGCCACTTACGGTGTTATCAATCTTTTCTTGCAAATACTCTTCATCTTCATTGGCATCCTCTGTTTGAATCTCAGATATTGGTTCGTCAGAAGAAGCAAGTGTCTGAAGTCGGACAAGGTTTGCAAAAGCGCCGTCTCGAGCAAGTAAATCAGTATATGTGCCCTGCTCAAGAATCTCACCCTGACTCATGACCACGATGTTATCGGCGTTCTTGATTGTTGACAGTCTGTGGGCAATAGAGATGGTGGTTCCTCCTTCACTAACTCGTTCCAATGCCATTTGAATTAAATGCTCACTTGCCGAATCCAGAGATGCGGTAGCTTCGTCGAGGAGTAAGATAGATGGGCGGCGAACTATAGCACGGGCTAATGCAACACGTTGTTTTTGACCACCACTGAGTCGATTACCTCCAGGACCAGCTTCTGTAGACATGCCATATTGCAAGCGATCAATAAATCCAAGAGCATCGGCTTCAGTCGCTGCTTCTCTCACAAGTCTAACAATTGTTTGAACCTTGGCTGAGCTAGCGGCGAAGGCCTCCTCAGGATTGGCACCTTCACGAATAGCGTGAGCAAGATCTGGTAAGCTTGAGTCTAAGAGTGTCTCTCTGAGTTCAATATGTTCTGGGAGTGGTGAATTGACTAAACCATAGGCGATATTTTCGAGAATTGATCGATCAAGAAGAGTCGAATTTTGATCGACATTTCCAATGAAACTTCTCGCACACTTGACATTGATGGTCTTCATGTTATGTTCACCAATGAAAACATCACCGCGGATAGGGTCGTAAAGACGTTGAACTAATGCTGCGACAGTGGACTTTCCGCTACCAGAGAGACCGACGAGTGCGGTATGTTTGTTGGTTGGGATTCTCAAGCTGAATGACTTAAGAACCACCACCTCAGGTCGCGATGGGTATGCAAACTCCACATCCTTGAATTCCAGGTCTCCTGGGATTGTAGTGAAGGTTTGGCCTTCCGTTGTGGTGGTTCCATCGATCAAGGAGGGCTTGTTGATCGTCGCGACCAACTTGATGAATGCACTACTAGCTGCGGCAAATATTTGCATGAAAGGAGCGATTTGACTGACAATGAAAGATGCTGCATATTTTTAGTACTAGTCTATACAATGTTTATGAATAACTTATAATTAACAAGGAGGAAGATGACGGTATATACAGCCCCTACTGTGGTTCCGGATCCACTGTCAACAGAGGCAGCAATTTCTCTACTTCCTTGCCAGAAAGCAAGAGCATTGGCAGAGTAAGCAATGAAGTACAAACAACCAAGCTGGACGGATGCGACAATAGCTTTCATGATTCCCTCTCTTTGTGCCGTACCAATGTGGCGAGCGTACACAGCTTCCAAGCGAGAACTGGCACCCATAGCTTGGACCAAAGACATATTTGATAGTCCCGCGGAAGCAATAGCTGTCGCTGCTGCTACATGGTCTGACATTCGGCTTGCATACTTTTGAGTGAAGTGTCCTCCCACCAATGCCATCAAAAGATAGGCTGGAACCAAAGATATGAGCATCCCTGCCAGTTTTGCACTCTTGATGAAAGAAACGATATATGAGGCGACAAATTAGGAGATACTGGCGATGAAGATTCCGACTTTCTCAGAAGTTCCTGTTTGAATGGTTTGAAGATCGACATCGAGGCGGGAGGTCACTTCACCGGATGGCAATGTATCGAAGAATGCGACTTCTTGACGTAGAAGGACATCCAGATATCTCATTCGCAGGCGTCTAACAAGACGCTCGCCGAGAAGACTCCAACATCCAGTATGAATATAGATCAAACAGAAATTCGCGATTGTCACGTAAATGACGTCTAACACTTTGGTCACAACGCTATCTGTAAGTGATGCTGAACTAGTCGAGGAAGTACTACAAGATTTTGAATTGAGATCGTCTACCAGTTGGCCAAATAAGATACCCAGTAGAGGGAATGGAACCCCAGAAGCGATCGAGGTGATAAATCCAACCACAAGAAGGACATAATCGAGCGGTTCTGGGTCACTTGAGAGTAATAGACGTAAGTATTGTCCGCTTTGCTTTTCGGCACCCGCAACCTTGGAGGGCAGACCGAAGATTCGATCTTTCAGTGCCGAAAGTTTTGACATGACTGCAATCAATAGGAATGATTGTTACAGAACTCGAATGTCGAAGATACAACACCGTGAACTTGAATCAACAAAAAAGTCTCTGCTTTGACAAGCGATGAATTTTTTGTCTATAATTCGCCCGAGAGTGGCACCCTGGTAATGGAGAAGGGTTCTTGGAATTTACATAACAAAAACTCATTCACAAAATTGGGCACGAAAATCGCAGTGCAAAGCATTGGCATTTACATTTTGAAAGAAAATGGAAACACGATTAAATTCAACTCGACCCCTATCCATTAATGCCAGAAGCGGTTTTCTCCGTGGATGAGATGAATGATGTCGTCGAAAACATGGGTTAGAGCTAATGACTCCACAGAGTTCGTATACTATTTACCCCTCTAACGAATTTGGAGGATAAGATCAAAATCACATCACCGTTCAGAGTCATGTATTCAATCTGATTAGATGATCTGATAAGATTCATGCAACAAGTGACATGATGATGGATACACCAAGGAAAGTATATTGAGTAATGAAATCTTTGAACAGGTAATTAAAACTGTTAACCGACATTGGTGGTTGTATTTGATGGGTTAGATGAGATGATTTGATAAGATTACAGCAAAGCTAAGAGCACTGTTAGCGGGGCCTTATCCAAAAGGGGCATGGTCCAAAACAATCCCCGGCAGCAACGAATAAGCTTCTGCTAGCTTTCAATGGTAAATGTTAAACAGGTATAACTATGCTTAAACTAATTTACCCGATGAAAACGTCAATTACAACATCCACTTCGTAGGATCATGAATAGCAAAAATTGTTTATGACTATCCATCGATAAGTATAAAGGCAGTTTCCGACAGATCCCGAGAGACTTCAACCAAGCATCAAGTTACTGATTCAGGACCGACGTTACAATGGAGCTTAAGAGCAATCTTAATATTCAGGGTCTATCTCTCATACGCATTCTACCCCGTACTTCTAGGTTCCTCCAAAAATAGCCAAGGCTGTACACATCCGTACAAACTCACCAACAAAAGAATGAAGACATACAGATACTCGATCGAAATTCAATATATAGCTTTCGAAATTATAGTGGACCTGTTCTCCACTCTGAATTAAAATTTTCCTTCCACTGTCAACGGCTTTAAGCCGATTTTACGAGCCTTCCAATAGAAGACTGCTCTTGGCTGAATTCCCTGACCCGGAGAAAGACCAATAGGGCTTAGCGTTTGTACGGTAGTATAAGCTCAGTTGCTATACCGGTATTATTGCAATTTATTCGGCATATACGAGGGGTCTGACTCTGAGGGATTATCAGATCAGATCAGATAAAAATCGAGCTTATATTGTAGTAAGAGCATTTTACAAATTAGCGTGCCTTTCGATGTTGACGCTTCCTTATAGCCCAACACTCTCGTGGATACCTGTATAACCCGCACTTGACCTGTTACTCCCCACACCCCTCATCCCATACAGCTACTGCGCGATTATGCAGATGTCCATTCCTGTTATCTTCACTCAGCTAGATCACCGTCATTGACTAATGAGTTCTCAGGGTGGATCATCGAAAACTTGAGACCGAGTCAAGTTTGTCGAGACGATCTCTTGTGTGAATATTCTTGCGACTAGAACCCAGCATCCAGGTCCCCAATGCTCCGAAGCCCCAATGAACTACTCTCCTTGCCGTGATCGGAATCTATATTCTGCAACATGGAAATTCCACAATATACCTTGGCATTGGGCAATGCATAGCTCGACAGTGAGAAAATTTTGATCAAGTGATTTGAGCTACTCTTCGACTTCCATCCTAATAACGACTCCTGTGTGTCCCAGCCTTACCTATCTTCAGCTCTTTGATACTTTCTTCTCATAAATGATTGTCCCTAGTATCAATAATTTCACAATCAACCATATATTTCAAAAAAAATCATGACTTCCATAATACCCAATACCACTTTTCCATCCTTAGACACTGCTTATCGAAACTTCGCTGATTCACATGTTTCTAGAGGAGAATTGAACAGAAATCTATCCGGAAATGAGCCAAAACCGCCTTTGAAGACAACCAAGAAGACTTTCTCATTTGGAGAATGGAATTTCGATTGTTCTGCTATTCATGAATCTTATGCCTAGTTCGTTGCTGCTTTCACAGGGAACGACGAGGTTGCTTTCTACGCTTCTTCTGATATATCCTCAAACTCCCCCACTACAGATGATTCGCAAGAATGTGGCATCATCCATGGCCGCTTGACAGGGCAGTCTCAAAGTGACCAAGATAGCCGCCCATCGATTTCGTGGGAATTCATTCGGAATATTCCCCTATCGATGAAATCTCTCGATTTCGCTTTACATATCACTAAATATCATGACGTGAAGTTACCATCCGACATAGTAAGTATCTAAAAACGAGACTCAGGGCTACCACTTACACTTATAGACACCTTTCACAATCATTGTCACTGTGGAGGATGCATTCATCATTGAAGCTACTATATCATATGATTCATCTTTACTATCTGCTTCAGATGCTCCACATATATTCGACGCAGCCGTTTCTTATTTACGACGTTCCCCATCAAGTGATGCGGAAGCCGTAGCAAACGAATCGATTCTGAACTTTCCACCACTAATCAGGCCACCGTCGTTCGTTGAGGATGAAAAAGTGACGGACCTTGAAAGCAAGAAGATCTTGTTACACTCGGCTTTTGAGCGACGGGTTACTCAACATCCAAATCGAGTTGCGTTGGATTTACTGCAATCTCAAGGTTCAGAATCGAAATCCCCAGTGCGAAGAAAGTTCACATACTCAGAATTGAATGAGATCACCACAAGCCTGGCATAGTATATACTAGTATCCCGAGGCAAACAAGAGAGTGGTAGCTCTAAGTTTGTACCGGTCCTACTTTCGACTTCCGTCGAACTTTATATCGCCTATTTGGCGATTTTGAAAGCAGGTTTGGCATTTTGCCCACTTCCTATTGAAGCACCTCCTCAGAGATTAAAGTATATTCATGAGGACTTGATGCCTCTATTCATTCTGGGTTCGGAGCAATATCGTCATAAACTTTCTTCCATTTCATCAGATTCCATGAAATGGATCGACATTGAGTCTTTCATTCACATGAGAACCCGTGATTGTATCACCACTCAAAATCCTCCATCTATCCGTGTGGTGTCAAGTCCTGAGGAGAACGATGTCGCATATATCATGTATACTTCTGGTTCAACGGGCAAGCCAAAGGGTGTACAGATAACTCATCTCGCAGCAGCTTGCTCCATTGCATCGCATGCTATCACTTCCAAATTGCCACCATCATCGGAAGGAATACCAAGATGGTTTCAATTTGCGGCTCCAACTTTCGACCCGTCGCTGATGGAAATCTTTTTGACATTATCCACAGGAGCCACACTTTGCTCTGCTTCACGTGACCTTACTTTGACAGATTTTGAGGCGGTTGTATCTGAACTACAGGCAACGGTCATGATGGCGACACCCAGTATGGCAGCTCTCCTCCGTCGTTCCAAACTTACTTCTCTCAAAAGTTTGTGGACCATGGGCGAGACTGTTTTGCGAAAAAATATCGAAGACTTTGCGCGTTTACCTAGTCCAGATCAGCCTTCTGAACTTTGCAATGCATATGGTCCTACAGAAGCAGCTATTAACTGCACGTTGATTCCTAATTTTCATCCTGATGACAGAGGCTCAATCATCGGGCCAGCTTTGCCAACGTGTTCTCTTCTTGTTGTAGATACAAGCTCAGGCTCTGTCAAACCTGTTCCCAGAGGGTTCGCTGGTGAGCTTGCTATTGGAGGACCTCAAGTCAGTGTTGGCTATTTGAATCGACCAGAACAAAATGCTAAAGCCTTTGTCGTCAGTCCTGAATTCGGAAGACTGTATCTCACTGGAGACAAGGCACGGATTGTTACTGATCGTAGAGGTCAATATGTTGTTGAGTTCCTTGGACGTATGGACACTTCTCAGGTCAAGCTCAGTGGTAGAAGAGTTGATCTTGGCGAAATCGATACAGTCGTGGCGAGTTGCACAGGAATTAAAGAGGCGGTAACAGTTTCTTATAAGCGATTCGCTAATCAGGCTGGATGTGAGGAAGCCGTTTGTTTCATAATTCTGGATGAGGATAACACCAAGGAAGACGTGGAAGCTAGGTGTCGTGAGAACGCTGCCCGACTTTTACCATCATATATGTGTCCCTCGAAGTATTTTGTCTTGCCTCAGATGCCAAGATCTTTGGCAGGCAAGATTGACAGAAAATCTCTTTCGGCCATGACAGAGAAACTTTGGAACGAGGAAAGCTCAAATCCCACCGAATCTCTTCAAAAGGGTGGAGATGCCAGCTCGAATAGTACTGGAGTACAAGATGGAATCGAAAGACTGATTTGCAACCTACTGTCAGAGTTACTAGGATCCACTGCGAACTTGAATTCGAACACTAACTTGTTCTCTCTTGGTATTGACAGTTTGAAAGCCATTCGATTCTTGCAATTGGCTAGAGATGCAGGCATCACCGAGTTCAGCATTGCCGATGTACTTGGAGGTGCAACTCCTCTAAATTTGAGAAATACCATATTGGAGCGCCGGAAGAATGATACTGGGGCAGCGCCTACTCATGAAGTTGCAGGCGCTCCTATATCATTTGGCGAGTTCGAAGCGAAGCATCTACCTATCTGCAGCGAAATTCTTGGTATATCGCCGGAAGATATCGCCAAGATCTTACCCACTACTGCCACACAGTCCGGAATGCTAGCAAGTTTCTTGAGAAGTTCAAAGGATAACAAGCACTATATACACAACTCTGTTCATCACATCAACTCATCGGTTGATATCTCCAAACTCAAGGATTCCTGGATAACTGCTGTCCAACGCCATGAATCATACAGGATGGTTTTTGTAGCCATTGATGATGCGTTATCGCCATTTGGACAATGTGTTCTGAAAGAATCATCCACCTTGAGTGTGCCAAACTGGAAGGTGGTAACTTGCGAATCTGACGACCCCTAAATGATAGATCAGTGCATACACTCAACACTACATAAAGCCGAGAACGAAATAGTCTTGGATAGACCACCTTATCAAATGACTCTTATCCAATCACCTACCAAAACATTCTTCACTTTCAGCGTGTTCCACGGCATCTTTGATGGTGCTTCTTTACAGCTTTTGTTTGATGAAGTCGACCTCGTGTATCGTGGATCAAATATTCCCAGAAGAACTGAGATATCTACCGCGGTGAATATGCACTATGGTTCAGATCCTACCAAAACAATCGAATTCTGGTCCTCTCAGTTGAAAGACTGTGACCCGGTTACTTTCCCGCAACTCACTGGCTTGAAACCAGAAACAATGACAAAGCTGCCATTGACCTCTTCAATCAAAGCATCAATTGGTATAGATAACCTGCGTGATGGTGCCATGAATTGCTCTACCTCACCTTTGAGTATTCTCCAGGCGGCTTGGGCATTGGTTCTTGCCACTTACAAGGATTCCATACACAGCTCAACTTTTGGTAGTGTCATATCTGGTCGATTGGATGAAGATTCGAAAGTTTGCATGGGTCCCACATTCACTACTGTCCCGATCAATATTCCTCCTCAGTTGCTCGAGGCCAAAGTCACTAGCGTCTCTTCGATATTGCACGCGATAGCCAAGATTAATGCAGAAGCTCTCGGTCATCTCCAGATACCATTGAACTCTATCGTCGCACCAAATGGAGGCTTGTACTATTATACTCTCCTTGCATTCCAGGACTTTTCCACTGGTACAAACCATTCTGAATTGTGGTCAAAGGTTGACTACCCTGCAATGGCCAACGATTTCGCTGTCATGATTGAGATCTGGCCTGAGGTAGACGGATCGCTTCGCCTTCGAGCAACATATACAGATGAGTTCCTTAATGATGAATCTGCTACCCTCATGTTGCAGCAATTCAGTGATCTGATCAGTTTTGTCATCCGCAATCCTGAGAATTCTTATATGGATGGTCGATATGTTACTGCGCCATCAGTATACCCTCAGGTCATGCCAACCGAATTGACTGGGGCCAGTGCTCTTTTGCATACCGAATTTGAGCGGAACACAAAGATGAATCCTGAGGATATCGCACTCATCTTCATGAATGACTTCACGGCTCAAGATCCAGCAGAAAATGTTAAATGGACATATGCTGAACTTGACCGCAAAGCCAACAGACTTGCGTCTTATCTCGTTCAAAGATACGGTTCTTTAGAGGACAAAATTGTTCCATTTTCCATGTACAAATCACCAGAGCTCTACGTGGCTATTCTTGGTATTCTGAAAGCTGGTGGTGCCTGGTGTCCAATTGATCCCACGTTCCCCGCATCCCGACGACACGACTTGATTGTCAGGACAGATGCCAAGATGCTTTTGGTGGCAAACGACACTGTGAGTCAAGATGCTCAAGCCATCCCACAAGGTGTTATCTTGATCGACATATCAGAGAATAACGCCACAAATTCTACCTTCAGCTTTGATCAAACCGAGCCGTCAAGTTTGCCTATCATCAGAAATAACTCGATGGCATACTTGATCTGGATTAGTGGAATAACAGGTGTGCCTAAAGGTGTACAAGTGCAGCATAGCGCTGCAGCCTCAGCTATGCAATCTTTTAAAGAGAGCATACCTGTTAGCCGTTCCGGCGCAGTTCGTTGTCTCCAATTTTCACAACCAACATTCGACGTCTTTGTGCAAGATTTCTTCTACACCTGGGGTTTGTGCGGAACTGTCATCGCAGCACCCAAAGATGTAATGCTTGGCTCTTTCCCGGATCTCGCTAACACAACCAATGCGACACATGCTCATCTTACTCCTGCATTCGCAACAATCGTATCTCGCGCGCATTGTAAGACCCTCGAGGTCGTGACGATGATTGGAGAAGCCTTGCCTCAACCTGTCGCAGACGATTGGTCGCAGAATATGCTCGCGTATAACACTTATGGTCCTGCTGAAGTGAGTGTTGTATCTACAGTCAAGCAATTCGGCGGTTTCGAAAATTCATTCAAGAGCACAAATGTGGGACTACCACTACCCTCTGTGGGCATCTTTGTGCTCAACAACGAGCGAGTCGTGATGAGACATGGTGTGGGTGAACTGGCTCTGTCGGGTCCACAGGTAGCTCGAGGCTATTGGAAAGACCTAGACAAGACGGAAGAAAAGTTCCATTGGAATGAGAGTTGTGGAGCTCATATATACATGACCGGAGATATCGTCCGTCAACTTCATGATGGCAGTCTAGAGTTTGTGGGACGTCGTGATGATTTGGTGAAGATCAACGGAATGCGAGTAGAGTTTATCGAGATTAGTTTCTCGCTCAGCCATTGCCATCCCGATACGGAACAAGCGGTCACCATGCTCATGGCCCGATCAGATCGTCCAACAAAGGTTTTGGTGACTTTTTTGTCGACCCCAAGTATTCCCACTCAAGACTTACTCATTACCAATCATCGCGCAGTCGAGGTTGCCAAAGCCGCCATGGCTGTATCGAAAGCAAATCTTCCAGAGCATATGATTCCTAGCGTTTTCGTGGTGCTAAACCGCATCCCAGTAACCGCATCTGCCAAGATCGACCGTAAAGCATTATCTGGTGCTTATGAAGCTCTAGACCTCGAATCATGGGAAAGAAATTTCACACCCACCCAGAACTCGCCTTTGACGGAAGAGGAAGAACGACTCCTCGAGCATTTCGCCGCCTTTTTAGGGACCGAGAGCAAGACTTTCCGATCAAACAGTCGACTTGCAACCTTGGGGTTTGATTCAATCGCTGCAGTGCGTTTCACCGCAAGGTTGAAAACTGCCGGTTACAAGGTTTCAGCTGCACACATGCTGCACTGTCAAACCATCGCGGATCTCTGCAACCTCTTCAACAAGCCCGCTTCCAATTTCACTTGTCTTGATTCCTCTTCCAGAATACTCGATGATTTCCACCGTGAATGGTTCCCCAAGGTTGCGGAAACATCTATAATTAACGATAAAGCATTTTCCGTCTGTCCGACCTTGCCACTACAAGAAAACCTTCTCAGTGAAACTTTCCGTAACTACGAGTACTATTGGAGTAACCATTTCTTTGATCTCTCTGATAACATCAATCTCGAGCTTTTGAAAGCTGCTTGGTTCAAGGTGGCTCAGAATAACGAAGCTCTTCGTATCGGGTTCTTGCCTACGGCTTCGGTGTCTGCAAAGGCAAATTCTGGCTTTGGTGCATCGACGTTCCTTCAATTGATTTACCAGAAGTCATCGTTAGACTGGTCTGTTGTGAACGTTGCAAACGAGAATTTCTCAACAAGCGCAAAAACTCATGCACTACAAATCGCTCGCAAGCATCAGACTAGTGCATTCATCAACTCACCATTGGCTGTCGTCGTATTTGAACGCAATGATGTTAGAACAATGATGCTTTCCATCCACCACACCATCCACGATGGACCTTCCTTAAAGTTCATCATCGATGATCTTCACGCTGAATACACCTCTCAGGGAAACCTCACCGGCTCACGTCACCAAATTCGAGAAGCCATCGCACTTTCCTTCATGCGAAGAGCCAGCCTACAAGAAGACATGGCCTTTTGGAAGTATACGCTCAAAGACTTTGTTAGCGAAGCAGACGACAGCGTAGAAAAATTGGCCACAGAAAATAAATCTCGAACCTATAATACCGTATCTATTCCCCTCTCCGTTCCAATCTCCAAATTGCAAACTACAGCTCAAGAATTTCACTGCTCGTCTGCAAATTCCATCCTTCGCGCCGCTTGGGCATGTATGGTATCCGATTTTCTCGAGACGGACCAGAGAATCGTGATCGGTGAAGTGTTATCCGAACGTCTGACTTCTTCTTCCTTAGAAGATATCATAGGTCCTCTCGTATCTTTAACCCCTGTTCCAATTTTCACATCCGGCACCGCGAGAGAGATAGTCAGCAAACACGACTCCATGAATATTGCCGCCTACAACCACCGCGATGCCAGTCCAGGTATGCTTCGCAAGCTCATCGGACGACCTAAATCCCAGCCGTTCTATCCCGCCGTCTTTGTGTTCCATTCATGCAATACCGAAAGCGAACATAAACACGAGCTCTGGAACGAAATCGAAGATTTCCTCGGTTTGAACGTTGAACACGATCTTACACTCAATGTAGAGGAAAATGCAAACTGCGGCTTTGATCTCGTCGTCTCAGTCGAAGCAGGCGTATTGGACATCCCCGGCGTGGAAGTTCTGACCAAGCAATTGGATGCTTTGGTCACAGCCATGATTTCTCATCCCGATACTCCCATTCGGGAACTCACCAACTTTTTTCCTACTGAATTAATCGCCATCTCCCAGTACCGCGAAATGAAACTCCATCCCGTCGTCGATCTTAATAATCCTCTTTGCTGGTTCGAGCACTGGGCCGAAACCCACCCCGATTGGGCCGCTGCTGAAATCGCAGAATCGATCGGTCGAGATTCAAGCATCATCCACACATGGAGCTACGCAAAATTGAATCAAGAAGCTAACCGCGTAGCGACATTCATCGCGTCACATGGAATTCACGGCCGCATGATCGGTATGTGTCTGGGGCGCACACTCATAGCGTTTGCCGTCACAGTCGGAATCTACAAGTCTGGAAACACGTATTTACCAATCGATGAATCGTTGCCGATTGAGCGAAAAGCATTCTTATTGAAAGACAGTGATTCCGCAATATTCTTCTCCGAGGAAACCGTCGATTTTGTCCCTGAAGGGTGTCTCCTCGTGAACGTGAATCAAGATCAATACCAATCTGATAGCGATCTCGCTCTGAAAGTCGAAAAAAGCAAAGACGCGGTCGCTTATCTTCTCTATACTTCCGGGTCGACAGGTAACCCCAAGGGAGTCCTAATCATCTGCGGCAATCTCACTTCTTTCTTCGAAGCCCAATCTGAATTCATCTGCGAGTACGTCCCTGCGACTCGGGTACTCGGCGGTGCTGGCAGATTCCTCGGACTAGCAAGCAGAGCCTTTGATGTGCATGTGGCTGAGATGTTTCTGGCCTGGCGACACGGTCTCTCATGTATCACGGGAGTTAATTCTATGTTGCTGGATGATTTACCTATGGCGTTACAAGAGTTAAAGATTACACACGCGGGCTTTGTACCGTCGCTGTTGGATCAATGCGGTTTAATACCAAGTGATGTTCCTCTGTTGAGGTATTTGGGTGTGGGTGGTGAGAAGATTTCTCAACGAACACTTGAAACATGGGGTGATTCGGACAGCGTTACGTTGTTTAATGCGTACGGTCCTACCGAAGCCACGATTGGTTGTGCCTCTTCTCCAATTTTTAATTCAAAGGTCAATATGAGAAATGTTGGTCGTCCTCTAGGAGACACTGTTGTCCATGTGCTCATTCCAGGTACTCTTACTTATGCCAAGCGAGGAGTAGAGGGTGAACTTTGTCTGACTGGAAGTCTTGTCGGTATTGGTTATCACAACCGTGATACTGGCGCTTTTGTCGAGAATTTTCACGGTAGCAAAATGTATCGCACAGGAGATCTTGTCAGATTAATGCTCGACGATACGATTGAGATTTTCGGTCGTTCGGACGATCAAACTAAGATTCGTGGTTAGCGTCTTGAATTGGGCGAGGTTTCAGAAGCAGTACGCGCGTTGTTACCAGCTGTAAGTAACGTATCTTCTCTTATTACGAAACATCCAGAGCTTTCCAGAATGCAGTTGATTTCATTCGTTGCTAGCAATGCTAAGGCTGCTGAAATTGATGAGAAAGTTGAGATGCTAGATACTTTCGAGCAGATCAACGTCAGTATTCGGGCCGGCTGTAGAGAAAGACTTCCAGGATACATGGTTCCGGATGTGGTGATCCCAATCAACTTCTTGCCTCTTGCTCCCATGTCTGGAAAAGCAGATGTGAAACGGCTCAAAGCTCTCTTTGCTTCCATACCGCTAAGTCACTTGTTGTCTGCTGAGAAAGGACAATCGACTGGTAACAAACCTGAAACGGTCCGCAAATTGGACGAGCAAGAACTTACTGTGGTTGAGATACTCAAGAGTGTAGTTCCAGCTACCTCTGCAGAATTCACTCCCTCTACCAATATCTTCGAGGTTGGAGTAGATAGTTTGGTAGCTATCAGTCTTTCAACTCTGATGAGAAAGACTGGATACACATGCAGTGTTGCCGATGTTCTTAGCATCAGCACGGTGGAAGAATTAGCATTGCTACCACGTATAGATACTACACCCGAACAGGCCGCTAAAAACAAGGAAAACTCTCTGAAGAAAATTGCTCGTGCCGAAGCTGCCTTCCGGGAGAGTCCTTTGGGTAAGAAGTCCGGGATGAACGTTGAAATTGTCCGACCTTGTTTGCCCATCCAAGAAGCTGTTGTGGCTCGATCATTGAGCAAGGAAGCCGGTGCTCTATATGTTAATCACATCAAATTTGAGCTAGCTTCTGACATCAATATTTCGAAACTCTCACAGGCTTGGAAAGCCTGTGCAACTGTCAACGAAATTTTGAGAACCTGTTTCTGCCAGATCAACGATGATATCTTGCAAGTTGTACTCAAGAATGAGTTCTTTGATATGCCATGGGCAGAACACATCTACTCTAAATCCAGCAAACATTGTACTCCGGACAAGATGCAAGATGCAATTTCTCTTGATATTATGCAAAATATCGAAAATACACCACCAATCCGACTCAACATCTTCACAGAAGGAGTGTCAAAATCCATCCTCTTGATCTCCATGCATCACGCCCTCTATGATGGCGAGTCCCTGACCGTTCTAATGCAAGATATCTTAATGCGCTACCAAGATATTTCAACCCCTGAGCGACCTGCCGCAGGTGCACTAGTGGAATACGTCGCTTCGCAAAACGAGCTTGCTGCGAAGAAATTCTGGGTCAATAAATTGGGAGATTACAGCCCCCCGTCTCTTCCCAACGAAGACATCAATGAAGAAGGAAAAACCGAAGCCCAAATATCCACACGGATTTTAAAGACCAATCTGAGCGCGCTTGAAGCTTTTGCTTCCAAATTGCACGTCACTCTTCCGTCATTGACACAAGCGATCTTTGGTCTTGCGATGGCAAAATTACTTTCGATCAATGATTTCGTGTTTGGTCTTGTGCTTTCTGGGCGTACAGTTCCTATTCCCAATATCGAGAAACTTCTTGCTCCAACCATTACGACTGTACCGCAGCGAATTGATCTCCGCAAGAACGATGCCACGATTCTCGATATCTTGACCGCGCTCCAGAAATCTTCGGGTCAAATGCTGCAGTTCCAACATAGCTCTCCGAGATCTATTCACAAATGGGTGGAAGCCGATCGTCCGCTCTTCAACTGTCTCTTCTCATTCATGAAAACGGGAGAAGAAGAATCGGATAATGGATTGTGGAAATTACTCGATAGTTATATGCCTCCTGATTATCCCTTCGCGGTGGAATTCGAAGCCAGAGATCCATCAAATGATCTAGTGATCCGCGCGGGATATACCTCCGAATTTGGCTCTGCGTCTAAAGTCGACAATCTCCTCGAAATGATCTAGTTACTTATCGATACGATCTCCAAAAACGACAATATCTCCATCAAAAGTCTCGGTATCCAATCCAACAATAGCATCTCAACATCTTCCGAAATCCTCGACGACGGCGAAGAATTACCTGAAGAGCAGACTATAAAAATCGTCTTACTGAGCCTAGGCGACTTTGCATCCGAAGACGTTTCTCGCACCAGCACGTTTTTCCGTCTGGGCATCGACTCGGTCATCGCTATTCGCTTCGCCAAGGAACTCCGCAACATCGGCCTCCAAGTGTCATCTTCGGACATCGGGAGATATCCCAGCATTGCAGCGTTAGCGCGCGCGGTTTCGAGCAAGATCAAGACCCCATCGACTGCTAAGCCCGCGGTGACAAAAACGACAAATTTGTTGGATCGACATAGAGCGAGTATTCCTCTCTTGGCAGAGGATGATAAAATTACTGATATCTATGCTTCTACCCCCCTGCAAACAGGTATCTTGACCCAAACGGTTGCCACGGGTGGAAAACTCTATCTGCATCATCCTGCCGTCAAGCTCTCTTCGAATATCGTTATCCCGCGTTTGAAGAAGGCGTGGACGTCGGTAATCGAAGCGCATGATATTCTGCGCACCACATTCCACTATTTTGAAGGAGTGGCTCATCCATGGTTAGCCGCCGTGCATAAAAAACCAGTCATTCAATGGATCGAAGAGCAAGCATCTGGATGGATCGACAAAAGCATCGAAAAGATCATCGAGACGACCAGTTTCCCCACTCCCGAGTCTTTCTCGCAGACTCTTCTCAAAATCACCATTCTCCACTCGTCGTTTATGAAAGTCCTCGTGCTGTCGATTCATCACAGTCTCTATGATGGATTTTCCCTCCCTCTCATTTTCGATTCCCTGTCATCCGCTTACTCGCATGGAATATCGAAACCTCTCACTCCCTTTTCCGAAGCTGCGAAACTTATTACCGCGCGTCAGGGTAAAAGTGTCGAGTTCTGGTTAGATAGGTTAGATAATTATCAAAACATCACTCTACCATCTTCCACCGTCTCTGCAAAAACTACCTCCCTGGCGCAGTCGACCATCCAAATGCCCGTGGCGGAAATCCTTCTCCGCTGCCAGGAAATGAATATCAATTTGCAATCCGCGGCGCTCCTCGCATACGCCAAAACCCTCTTTTGTTTTGTCAAGCGTCGTGATATCGTCTTCTGACATGTCGTGTCCGGTCGTTCGTTACCTCTTCCAGAGGTATAACATATCCTCGGTCCGCTCTTTAATACTGTTCTTTTCCGAGTCGTGCTGGATAATCCAGTACTGGAAAACCAGGATTACGCGACTCAAATTCAAGATGTGGTTATTCAGGGACAGGAACATCAACATGCTTCCCTGTCTACGATCCAGAAACTTTGGAGACAGTAAAATGTTTTCACCGATGGGCCGTTGCTGGATGCATTGTTTGTGTTCCAGAAAGTGGGAAAGACAGAGGGGCAGAAAGAAAAGCTTTGGAGCGTGATGGAGAGCGGCGAGAGTCGCGATGCGACGGAGTATGGGTTAAATGTTGAGATTGAGCAGGGAGAGGACGAGGTAATCATTAGTGCTGGATCACCTGCTGGACGCATCAACACTGAAGATCTGAATCTGATTTGCAAAACTTTTGATGCGGCCTTGAGAGATATTCTGGAAAATCCTCAAAGAAGCGTTGTTGCTTATCCGGAGCAGTTGAAAAAATTACCACTTGAGAGTATACCCCAGAGCAAGATGGAAAGTGTGGAAGATCATAGTGATGTAGCGGATGCGCCGATGCTGGAAGTTGTTCGTGCAGCTCTTGCGGAGGTGGCTAATCTACCTACGGATTCTGTAACGTTGCAGACGAGTATCTTTTCCTTGGGCGTCGATTCCATTGCTGCAATCCGTGTCGCATCTATCTGTCGCAGACGCGATGTACCCATTAGCGTTGCCGATATTCTACAGGGCAATTCTCTCGGTGGAATCGTCCGGATTCTCGTCGCAAAATCAAAGGTCAATACTCAACAGCAAGATGCGACGACAGAGCTTCTATCCCCTGAAGCCAAAGCAAGTGCACTTTCGCTACTCAAATACCCCAAAGATACCGTGCAGGAAATCTTACCAGCGATGGCGGGGCAAGAATATCATTTGGCGAGCTGGCTGAAGTGCGGAAGAACTTTCTACGAACCAACTTGGGCTTTCCAAGCGCGCGAGAAGATTGATATAGTGCGTTTGAGAAGTGTGTGGAGGGATCTGCAAGTCCGACACCCGATTTTGAGAACGGTGTTTACTGCTCCCACACCCGAATCTGCATATCAGATTATCCTGAAACCGGAAGTCATCACCGATGGAACTTTCATTGTTATTTCGGCTCAATCAGCAGATGAAGATTTAGTTTCAGCCGTCCAACGTCAAGTCCACCACTGGGCTCAACGACCTTCTACACTTTTCACTCCTCCCATTAGTCTCTGTGTGGTCCAGACCGCAAAAGCAGATGCCGTGTTATTCCGAATCCATCACTCTCTCTACGACGCATGGAGCATGATCGCCCTCATCAAAGAATTCTGCACTCTCTACACCCAGCCCTCACCCATCTTACCCCCCACACCCGATTTCATCTCCTTCGTCCAATACACGTCTTCCTCACTCTCCACCCCCTCCGCGCTCTCCGCACAAAAATCCTACTGGAAATCCACTCTCCACTCCGCTCAACCCACCATCCTCACACCATCTCCCTCAAACCCAAACAAAGATCTGAACCAAGACCAAAACATAGCACAAACCTTCCTCCTCCTCAAAAACGTCATCCCCCACCTGCACACCCTCCAACTCCTCGCCCGCACCCACAACACCAGCATCACCACCATCCTGATGCTCGCATTTGCACGGGCCCTCGCCCATCTCACCCACACCACGCACCCCACCTTCGGCTTCTTCCAAGTCGGCCGCGCGAGCGCTTTCGACGGCGCAGAAACCGTGCTCGCGCCAACCGTCAATCTGCTCCCCGTCTCCATCGCCGTCTCCGGCCGCGCGGAAAGTGATATCCTGCTGGAGATCCAGAGAGATATGAGTCAGCGGGTTCCTTGGGAACAGAGTTCTTTGCGAGATGTGGTGGCGTGGGCTGCGGACGATTCGCAAAAACAACCACAGCCGTTGTTCAACGCGAGTCTGAATTTGTTATTCCATGCCCCTGGCAGGAATTCTCCTTCTGCTTCTCCTTCTCCTTCGACCCCAGCAAAAGAACTCCAAGCACCCGAACTCCTCACCCCCCTCCCCATCGGCGTCCCCACGAATTTTGCCCCCAAGAAAAAAATGAAAGGGGAAACCGCGGTGCAGAGGATCGAAACGGGGTATTTGGCGGAGCGAAACGTGTTTGTGGATGTGGGGGAGGGCGAAAATGATTGTGTGGATTTTGGGGTCAAGGCTGATGCTGTGCTCATGGATGAAGCGGAGATTCAAAGATTTGTGGAGGGGATTGCGAGGGAGGTGGAGGGCATTAGGATGGCTTTGGGGAGGTTGGGGTAGTGGGTTGATTTGTGTGTGAAGGGTGTATATATATAGGTATATAATCTGAGTAGTTTATTTTTGGGAGTGTTAGAGGTTTGTTTTTTAATGTTTTAGTTTGGGATGTTGGTTTAGATTCTAGGTGTTAGATTTATTTTTAAGTTCTAATTGTTAGTACTAAATAGAATGATTGATTGGTTAGAAATTTTGACTTGTAGTTATTTATATTGTAGATATAAAATCCATAATCCAAATCCCAATCCAGTAATATTAATAAACTCTATACTTCCATACCTCCATACCTATTTACCTCTATACCTCTATATCTACTTATCTACTCTTTTTCCTCCCTCTCTCCCTCTCTCCCTCTCTCCCCCATCCATCAATACAGCTCCCTCAATCTTTTAATCTTTAATCTCAATCCTTTAACTTCTAATCCAAACTAAAATATCTAGAAAACACTCCCAACACCCCCAACACCTCCAACAAACAGACAAAAACAACTAGCTTACCTTATAGTCTTTGTATAAACAAGTTCAATATACCTCCCTCCTGCTCTCCCTTCTGCTCTCCCTTCTGCTCTCCCTTCTGCTCTCCCTTCTGCTCTCCCTTCTGCTCTCCCTTCTGCTCTCCCTCCTGTGCTCCCTTCTGCTCTCCCTCCTGCTCCTGCTTGGCTGGCTATCTAGCTGAGTTATGAATCAATAAAAAAATGAACAATATAAGCAATCACTAATAAGTAAACCAATTTTAATTTTAATCTCAATGTCCATATCCATATCCATTCATATATTCAAATACAACAAACTACATTCCATTCCTTCACATCCCATTACATCTCATCACATATCCACAAAATATATCAAGTAATACATAAGCAATCCAAACTCAAATCAACTGCCAAAGAACAAAAGAGATTCATTTCACTAAGCAGCTAGCTACTCGGGTATCAAAATCGTATCCCCATAATCCAAAGATATCCTTCATATCATCACATAACCGTTAACAAGTCCAGCAAATCATTATCCGTTGCATCCATATGCATCATATTCAGTACATATCCAATCAGGTATCATCCTATCCTATCCGGCCTTTCCCACACCCATTCCCACATAATCATAAGCATTAATCATTAATCAAACAAAGAAAAGAAAACATCACCCTCTCATTCTTCACCATCTCCCTCCCCTCCCTCCTTCTCCATCATCCCAAATGATTCTTTCATCTCCTCTTCTTCGCCCACTCCCCCCGCCAATAGTAGTCCTTCTCTTTGGCATGTACCCCTCCTCAGGTCCCTTCTGCCTTTCCTTCAACCTATCCAAAACCTCTCTTTCCCCATCGCCCCTCCCTGAGAAACTTGCCCCCCTCCCTAGCCCCGATGCATATCCATCATCCCTTGCTTGCCTCTCCCTCAATCTAGCATACATCTCATCATCCTCCTTTTTCCATCTCGCTGCATCATCTCTCCTATCAATCCCTCTCTCCACCTCCTTTCCCCTACTAGGCACAGAGGGTCTTCTTCTAATCTCCTCATCCTCCTTCGCAAATGCCCTAACCTGTTCTGCTAACCTCCTTGCATCATCCGCAGCTTTTCTCTCCGACTTCTCAGCCTTCCTCATCCTTTCTTCCCTCTCTTTATCATCTAATGCCTTCTCTCTTTCTCTTTCACGTCTATGTTGATCCTCTCTTCTCTTTTGCTCATGCTCATCTGCTCTGCGAAGCTCATCTACTCTACGAAGCTCATCATCCCTTCTCCTTCTTTCCCTTTCTTCCTCTCTTACTAAATCTTCTTCCCTTCTACGATCAGATTGAGATCTTTCTCTTTCTCTTTCTCGCTCTAGATCTCGAACCCTCAAGAATTCCTGATACTCGATCTCCCTTCTCCTCTCATCCTCAATCTCCTTTCTCCTTCTCTCCCTCTCAGCTTCTACCGCCCTACTCATTTCTTCTTTCTCCTTCACAATTTGCCTCTGTGCTTCATGAACTAGCTGAAAACTCTTCTGTTGATCTCGATTAAAATCTCTTTGTCTCTCTTTTTCCCTATCTTCTTCCTCACGACGAATACGCATATCTACCAATGCCTTCTCACGACTAGGTGAACGCGAGGGAGGTTCAGGAGCTAGAATGATTGGAAGTTCTCTCAAAGGTCTCTCTCTTTCCTTGCTATGATCCCTCTGATCTCGATGATGTTCTACAATGACCGTTCGAACAGGATTGAGACTGCCATTCGGACTACGTCTTGGAGTTGAACGATCATCTAGTAAAAGATTCTTCGAGTAGAATTCTTCCGTGGCGGGTGAATCTGGAGCATATTTTGAAAGAGTCTTGGAACCTTTGGGACTATCTGGTGCATCGACAACAACGATGCGTTCTTTAGGATGTTTGCGACGTGGTGTGGACGCTGAGACCAAAGCACTCTGTTTTCTTACAAGACGAAGACGAGGTTCGCGACCTGGCGATTTGTCTCTCTTGTCACCTGGAGAGTAACGATATGTACTTGTTGTTGTAGATTTCTGAGGTGAAGGCTTGACAGTAGGAGGTACTTTGAGACCTTGGTCGAGGTATCCTTTGCTGGAAAGTTCATCGTTGGATTCAAGAATTCGAGGAGGATGTTCGTTGGTGATATGAGCAGCACAAGAGATTCCATCTTTTGCATTAGGGCAGACTATTGTTTGATGAAATTCGTCTGTTCGCTTGGGGTAGCAGTCGGTATAGATGTGTGTCACGCACATTGTGACAGTGAACTTTGAGACTTCGGCTCGGATGTGCTGAGGTAGAACTTGTCCTCCAAGACCTGACTTCGGCTTGTACTATCGAGTTGATATCAAAACGATGAGAAGTTTCCCACTGGGTCTAGGACTTCTTTGAGTTGAAGAGTAAAATGTATTCGCTCGAGGTAATAGGTATGTATGTGTGTATGTGTGTATGTGTGTATGTGTGTATGTGTGTATGTGTGTGGGTGAAAGTTGTTTCGTTTTGTATTATATGACTAAAGAGAAGAGTAGGTATATAGAGAGATGTGTGTTGTAAGATACAACAAGTATGATTGTATAAGGGCTGAGTGGAGTATATCAAGCGACAGGAATGGGAAGGATGTTGTATTAGGTTAAACACAAGCAGTGAAATGTTTAACAAAAGAGAGAATGTGGAGAGAAACGTGCGGTTAGGATGGAGGGTATAGAGGAATTAAGTATTCTCTCTTAACACTTGAATAGATTTGACTGTACCAGGAGTGTGACTGCCTAATAAAAAGGTCTTATAGTATCCCTTAGGTCAATACTTGTGGCCGGTGACTGTGCATTTAGTGTGGGTTGGTTCCAAACTTTTATTTCAGTAGAAAAGGTGTGGGTGAGTGAGTGAGTGAGTGGGTATTGAATATAATAGAAAAATAAAAATAAAGTCAGCCAACTTTGCATTACACTTTTTTTGCCCTTTTGGAATAAGGTTCTGTAAATGCAAGTATTAATCGATAGTCGAAAGTATCACCGGGGAATGGGAATTTAGGAGATAGTCTTTTCCCCAGAGATTCGAGTGTAAAATGAAGGTGTTGAGTTTATGAATGGTATGGTATGAGTGGTAGGAAAGATACCTAGGGTTATTAAGAAAATATTATAAAAAAGTCAAGAAATTGTTATAAAAAAGTGAGAAAATGTGAGAAAAAAAGTCAAGAAAGTTTCCCTGCTCAGTAAGAAAGCGGCGAATGAAAAAGGCGCCTCAGCCACTCAAAGGGCTGAGTAAGACCCAAATCAAAGCCAGATGGTCAACCAACTTCCCAAGTCGTCCCAAGTCAGGAATCGAGGCTTCAAATGAACCCATGAAAGTTAATCATGATGGATGACGGAAAAGATCAAAATGCAGGAGGAAAAAGACAAAAATGTCGTATGGAGCATGTATGTTGTCAGCGTGGTTTGTGATGAATGTCATGACATCCAAATGATTGGAATGTGACAGTTGCTATTGTGAAAATGGTGTAGTATGAAGAGGAACTCGAGTAATAAATCACTTCATCATATGAAAGGAGATTGTACGAGAAGAAAAGACGCGAAAAGTATGAATATCCGTAAATAGAATCCCGATCAGATGGAAACGAATCCCATGGAGAAGAAGGTCGAGAGTAAGCCGAGTCTCCAGGTCGTCGAGGTCGTATTATGTCGTAAACGTGTAAATTGTCGCGGGACGGCCCTCAAATCTTCAGACCACAAACGCGCGTGTTGAGAGGAGGTTAGATTAGCTCTTATTCTATCCTATAACCATGGATTCCACAGAGGAGAAGGGCGTTTCAGAAAAGAATGACCTATTTTCAGACCCCAAAGAAGATTTGAAGATTGACCACTTTCTCAATGTGTGGAATCCAATAAAGGGATTATAGATGTAATGAGATGAGATGATAAAGGAAAAGAAAAAGAAAAAGCTAGAGTTGATGTTCATGAAGAGGTCGGATGGCCAATTGTTTCTCCTAGACCCCTGTTATTTACTGATTTGGGTACGGTGATTTCTTAATTTGGTAACAATTTCTATGGAGAGATTTCACTAGGTCTCTTTTGAAGGTCACGCTTACAACTCATCGAGGAATATCCTTATTTATTTATTTCTTTCTTTATTTATTATTCATTTCTTTATTAATTATTTGTCAATCGAAGAGCAACCTAACCGTGGATATATTCTCGATTAAAGGATTAGAAAATTAAACATATCATATGGAGCCGCAACATTCCCCCAAATGTTTGTATAACGTTTCACGATCAAGATAAGTCTCTACTCTACACACTTGTTCCATCATTTCTGTAAGCGCTTTCAAAACCATCACGACTAACACAACACGAACGATAGGATTCACTCATTTTCGACTACCTACCTAGTTGATACCTTCCATCACCAATCCACCAAATAACTCTCTTGCCCATTGATCTAGACATACCTACCTATCTAGACATAACTCACTCACTCCTCTCCACAAGAAAATCACAAGAGTAATGACTCCCACCGCAGAGCCATCCGATCCAACCCCGATGATGCATACCATACAGATAGATGGTGGATTATCAATCGAGCACTAACCTTAACATATCAAGCATATCAAGCATATCAAGCATATCCATCCATGGATATGTGCACTGACTCTCCTCTCCAGCCATCTGATCAAATGATTTCCACGGGAATCAAACCATCGTCATTGGAAATCTAGGTCGGCCGGTATCTGAAGTTGTGAAAGTTATATATAAATAGGTATTCAGGAGTAGTAAATTGTTAATCGATCAGTCATTCTATCACAAATCTATCTAGAGCTACCTACTCGTAGTAGTAGACAATAAACACCACGACGATTATGTATATATCCATATACTTTGTAATTACATACCTTTAAAATCTATCCATCTACCCAGATCCTCACAATGTTCGAGATACTCACAACTGTTGAACATCCCAGTTATCCTCCCCGCGAATAAACTTCTCAAATTACAATTTTCTACACATGAATATAAAATCATCTAGAATATCCATCACTTTCATAATATATTATTTATTCAGCTATTAATCTACCCATCTATTAATTAATATTTATCTATATAATTATCCATATCTATATCCATCACACACATCCACATCCACATCCAAATCCACATCCACAGCCACATGGATTTGATCATCGTCCACGGGTATTCCCATCTCCAGCTATCTGTCCATCTACCCTACTTCCCTCTACCTCCCCCCTCCCTTAAATGACGAAATCATACATCCATAGTTCATAGTTCATAATTCATACCTACTTAGTTCCTAAATCAAACCCATCCATGAACATCTCAAAACTTGTATTCCACGCTCAGATCACTATCACTATCATACTAATCCTACCTGGTACTAATACTTTTACAACCACCCGTGGACATCCCAGCACATAACACACACCACACATCACCATATAATCTTACATTCCCATCCACACCCATCAACCACCTACCTACCTACCTACCTACTCAGATACTCACTCGAATAGATCCGTGGGTGTGTAAGATCTTATCTAGTACTTACTTATATATTATACATACATACCTACATACATAGAAACCAAGATACAATCCCATCTATTCATCGTAGAAGTAATCAAAGAAATGATTATAACAACCATAACAAAAAAAAAAAAAAAACTTAGCGCTCCCCATTCATCATTTATATGCATCCTATCCATTCCTCCTTGAGGATCCGAAAAACCTATCTACTACGTTGGACTAATAAGCCTTATGTTAACCTTATGTTGGCGTATCAAATAATTTAGGTACAAATTACCAATACCAACTGTTCCCCACAATCAAAATCACAAAATCAACTCTCAAATATCAAATTGCAAAAATCGTATTCCTCTCTAATAAATTTCCCTCTTCTCTCAACATAATATCCAACTCTAAACTCTTGCAAATCAATGTGTTCCACAATCCTAGCGATAAGGGTCTAAAGCTTGGTTGTCATACAATCTCGCTCCCACACCACAGCCGCCAGGGGCAAGAAAAGATTCCAACACGATGGTTAAGGATGAAGGATTGCATGCATGCTGTTTGTTTCTTAGGGTGTAGTGTCACGCAGGTACCCTTGATGATTGAAAGGCTATGAATACTTGATTGTCTCGGATACAAAACCTTGGTAGGTCTCGTGCATGACTGCGGATATATGACTCGATGGGTGTCTTAGATAGACTTGAGAGGCCAAGATGGTAAATTTTTCATCAAGGGAAGATTACTTTGGAATGAGCCTCTCTCATCCATGCATGTAAGAAGCCTATAGTAAGCCACGTGTGGTGCTTGCCCTTGCATTTCGGGATCAATTTTTTGCATGGCCACCACAAGCTTGAATCGTAAGATACCACCCCTCCCAATATCGAAACACGTGATGATGGTGACATCTGCCACGATCATCTGAAACCTAAGAGTAATGTCTTTGAGAAGTGTTTAATTGTGATTGATATAATGGATAGTACCTCCTCGAATATCGAATTCTAATCCACTTTGCAAGGAAACACCATCTATCGATTCTCTCTTTCTCACTCAGACAGATGGTCACCTTGACCAACGTTTTATCAGCTGCTCTTTATGAACATTCTTTAGTTGTTACCTTTGTAGATTTACGGCTTCGAGGTTTTCCTGTAAATTCTTGATTTCCTCCTCAAATGTATTAAATGACGATACGATATCTGGATCAAGTAGTTGAACCTCCCCGTATACTGAATCAGCTTGAAGGGCATTGTAAAGAAGTTTCATTGTGACATCGGCATTATGCACATGTGAAGATATGGTTGTTTCAGTTGTTGACTCCAGATTGGCCATGTGATTCTTAAGTTTCTCTGTCCTTTCTTGAAGAGATTTCTCCAGAAATTCCGTCCGCGCGTCATCAGTATCGCTTTCATTTGGAAGTGTGATGCCCAAATTGCGAAGTAATTGTTGTTCGGCGTCCATCTCTTCGAACATTGAAGAACGTCGGCGATTATTGCGAGATTGTGCTTGTACCTGAGAGTTTTGTCGTTGACGTGTAATGGATGTGCTAGACTGTGAAGCTGCTTGATTTTGAAGCTCTTTCCCTCCGGTCTCTATTGCAAATTTAGTGGCCATTTGATGACACTGATGTTCTTCGATGTGTTCTGCATATATCTCTGTACGCCTAACGAGAAAACTAAGGCATTCTTGCATCTAATGGATTGGTTAGTGATCTATGTCTATTTGTCAATGTAGAGAAACCTACGTATTTCAAAGCTTGGTAAGCTCGATCTTGGCCTGAATCTCCTTTGGCAGCGATTTCCCGTAATGCTGGTTCCAGATATTGCTGTTCGGCAGACATTTGAGCCACAGGCAATACCTCGGAGTATAACGATTCGAGCTCTTCTTGTAATTCGGTGACTTCCTGCTTGTTTGCATCTTGAGAATCTGCACTACCATTAAGAGCTTCGATGTATATTCGATCAAGCTTTGTCCTAACTCCGTTGACAGTATGTTTAATATACCTCGCACAAAGATCCCTTATCCTTGAAATAGTATCATGATCTTCTGAAGATCCAGGATCAAGCTCTTCCGCAAGCTTTTGCAAACTTGTCAATAGTCTATCATCCGCCTTGAAAATCTCGTCCACTGTCTGTTTGGCATCGGATTTTGACATTTTGTTTTGTTGCTCCAAATCTGAGAGCTGATACATCAAATTTTGAGACAGTTCCTCTACTGCTGAGGAGACCTGACCATTTTCTGCTTCCCATTTCCGTAGCTGTTTTGCATCCGCTTCTGTCCGAGCTACTCGCACCTTCTTATTGTTTTTGACAATTAAAGCCACGGCGTTTTGTTGTGATCGGAGCGCTTCACTTTGCTTTTCAATCGCGGTAGTAGATCGTTGTAATTCCTCGATAGCGGTATGGAGTTGTTCATCACTCAGATCGGATATACTCGATGGTTTCTGTAAGTTTGCTACTTTATCTGCATCCCCTGATTGTGACAGTACACCATATCTATCTAATATTAGCATCATTCGCAGAATATATGGGTTCCAACTCACAGTGCGACTTCATCCTTGGTCAGTAGTGTTTCTGGACCAAGGTATTTTGAAATCCAAGCTTCAACCGCAGCTGGACTACGAGCATAATCGGATTTGATTGCATTACGATCAAAAGATATGCCATAATCTTCTAGGATCTGTAAAAGAAGTTCAAGGTTGCCGCCTTCCATAATGGTTGAAGTTCGTGGTACCACAACCTTTCGAAAGTTTTGATGCACGTCTGAGGCTAAATTTAGCTATAGACTTTAGGAGAATGTAAAGATTTTATTGCAGATTTGAAAAGATGAAGGTTCCAGGATCCTAGAAAACATTGACCAGTAAGTTCTGAAAGAAAAGGTATAGAACACGAGCTCGGGGCGTATTATGAATTTTGTGCTGAATTGGTGATATTCGTTCGTTAACATTGAATCGCCAGTGAATGCTGGAGATTTATATTTACCCCACAAATTTGATGTCGGACAACAACTTCCTTTCTGATTTGTCCCATTGCAAAATCCTACATTCACCAGGATTCAACATTTTGAAGTCGTTTTACCTTTCTTGATTGAGGAGCCAAAATATGTGAAGCATTGAAGAAATAATCGTATTTCTCACAATCTCTCAATTGCAATGATACCAGGTTGGCAGCCATGAGGATACATTTTCCTCCGCATGATTGTGGGAGATAAGCTAGGTTGATTGAGCTCTCCGGGTTCCCTCTCGGTTAGGACAGTCGTGATGAAGACATATTATCTAGGTATCCCGAGAATTTTCGTTCTCTCTTTTTATGTTTAACTTTACCCTTTTGTATACTTCAGGTATAAAGGAAATGAGAAGAGTCAATTCGATTGACATAAGTTGAAGAGCCATCTAAAGGCATTCACAATGGCACCGAAGATCCCAGAATTTATCTCGGATGGATTCGAGGCTCTCAAATTGGTGGGTTTTGATATCTTTAAGCTTTTGAGAAGAAATTTGTTGATATAATATAGGTAGCTCAACTATCATGGAGACGCAATGTGAAAGTTTGGATTCAAGTCCCTTTTGGCATTGTTTTGATTCTTCTAGCATGCTTCGGTATCAATGCTCTTATAGGACTCAGTTCAGTATCATTTCCTGCATCTGTGGCGTGCTTGATTTTGCTATTTTTGATTTTGAATTTTATTGATTTGGTTATTGGTCACCAAAGAACGAGAGCTTTGGTCTCAATTATTGATATTCCAGCTGGATGGGCTCTTCGATACATCAATCTTTTTTTCACGCCCTCGTGAGTTATCATCTTTACATAAAGGAGATTAGATGTTAAAGGTTGATAGTTTCGTCCTATTGCCCTTGAGTGATAGTATCACTGCTACAGAAGTAGGTAAAATCATAGGAGTATTCCGTGAGTTCGGCAACGCTATATCTACCTTTCTATCGCTGATTGTTTGAAGTCGTCGGGTTCTTGGTTATGTTCGCCATCACAGCCTGGTTGGTTCGCGGTCTGCAGGTTCTAGTAGGTTCGACTAAGCGTTCTATCACTGAAAGGGCGGAAGAAATGGGCGCCGAGAATGATGCTATTCCTCTCGCAGTGTCGAGTAATACCAACTTCACATCAACAGACACAATTAGTCCTATGCAGGAACAAGAGCTAGCTGTGATTAGAGATGCTAGAGATCCACGAGAGTCACCGGAAACAGAAATTCCACCGCCAGAAGCTATCTCTAGTACCACTCAGGTTCAACAAGAGCCATTACCACTCACACGAGCTCAAGTATGGGCGGCATTCATTAACAGGAACTTAGATTTACTCACCTACAGCGTCATGTTCCTTTTCATAGGAATTCCAGTTTACTATGCTACCGGCTATGCAATGCCAGTACAACTTACTTTTAACGTACTAGCTTACTTTGCAGCACAATCCCTCCCAGTCCGTTGGAAGCAATTTTTACACCCTGTTTTACTATCATCTGGCATCACTATCCTTGGTATATGGATCTTGGGACTTGTTAAAGGCAACAACCTAGATGAAATCTTAGGAGATTACAAAACCAATACCAAATATATCGCCTACTGGGATGGAGAAGGACATCTTCCTCTACCCGGTGCTGGTGACATCTTGTGGGTTCTCCCATCTTACAACACTCTTCTGGTTCCCACGAAATCCGAAAATCTCAGCTGACAACCTTCATCACTATAGTAATAGCGTTCTCGATGCTTCCATCGTCTCCCTCGCTCTCCCCATGTTTCAATACCGCCACGAATTGAAATCACACTTCATTCCCATCACAATCCCCAGTGTTGTTCTCGCTATCGCTTCACTATTCGGTTATCCCCCTCTCTGCTACTCTCTCGGTATATCCCCTCCAATCTCTCTTTCATTCTCCGTGCGTTCTTTAACTCTCGCCCTCGCTACCCCTGCCGCTACCAACCTGTAAGTACACTACATTCTTTACAAGCTTCCAAATCGACCCAACAACAAACTAACCGTTTCCTCTCTCAAGCGGCGGGAACACCAACGCAGCTGCCGCTCTTGCCATCATGTCCGGTATTCTCGGTGTTTTGATTGGTCAACGTCTTCTTACTTTCCTCAAAATCCGCCCTGATGATTACATCACCATCGGAGTTGCCATGGGTGGAAATGCGAGCGCAATAGTTATTGCATTATTACTAGTTAGTGATCCGAGAGCTGCAGCTTTAAGTAGTTTGAGTATGAGTCTCTTTGGGATTGTGACTCTGGCGTTGACTTCTGTGCCGCCGGTAGTGGATATTATTAGGGGTTTTGTCGGGTTGTAGGAATTTTGAAGAGAGATAAAGGAGAAGATACGTAGATGTTGGTATTTTAGAGGTTAGAAAGTAAGATGATGTACATTTTAGACTTGGGAGAATCAGAATTCTCGAATAATGACATCGTAAGCCGTACCGAGTATCAACAGATATACTTGAATCTCCTTCAAGTTCTCTCTTCCTCAATCTATTTCACTCTATATCCCCTCTACTCCTCTATCTTTCCCTCGCACAAAACCTTCGGAGTAGCATCAGGCGCATTTTACAGAAAGCCCAATTTTCAATCTCCAATCCCATCACCTCTCCCCCCTCCGGCTCTCCCCTCATCTCACAATTAAACTTCTCACACATCCCATATCTCTCGCCTCTCGCCCCTCTCAAAGAACAATATAGCACATACCAATTAAAACTATGCAATCCCAATCTAATCCCAGTCCCATGCAATCACCAACCTTACCCACCTATTCTTCCAAATCTCCATTCCCCATCTTCCACTCCCCATCTTACATATCCCGAATATATAATACATAATATATAGTATATCCAATACCTAATATCCCCCCCCTCTAAATTACATCAACTCCTTCTCTAGCTCTCTAAATCTCTAGATCTCCCGGTGAATATACAATACCATATAAACCAATATAACATTCTATAACACAATAACAAAAAATACTTATACTTCCCGATCTATACATTCCTATATACATACTTACTTACTTACTAACAAGAATCGAGAATCAAGACTACAAATACTATCTTGATTTCAGCAGCACAGGGAGGTGATAATTGAAGGATCCTGGAGAGATTGATATCACAATACTCTCTCTCAATTTCCAAATCCATAGATGAATTGATCAGTAGGTTCATCTTGACTTCAATGTATGAGTAAATGTGTAAATGCAGATATAGCTATATAGGTAGGTATCTATACCATATCGACTCATCCGATGTATCTGAATATATGTAGATGAAAAATCAATGATATGATATATCTCAAGCTCAACATACCGTGGTCGTGTTAAGAAAATGGACTTAAGGAGAAGCATTATTAATATTAGATATCACGGATCACTGGATACTCGGTAGTGTTTGTCTTGAGTATGAATGTGTAGTAATGGAATTTGTATTTAGTATAGGTGGGTAGGTAGGTGGTGGGAGCATTAGCTTTAATGCGATTTTTCTATAGTAGGAGAGGGGCTACTTCTGGAATTTCAGGGAAAAGCTTCTATATCAAATGGACTGCGCAGTGCGAGACCATTTGAATACAGACCTTCTTTCCTTCTCTTCCTCCCGAATTTTCAACAACGATTTCATCTATACCCCCTTCTCTTCTCCATTTACCCGTGGAACTCTCACACCTTACAACTTCCCCTCAAGCACCATCTTTCCTCCCATGAATCCACACAACCCTATCAATCCCATCTGAAACAACCAAAACCAAATACCCTTATATCTTCCCTTTCCACCCACACCCCCCTTACTATATCCCCTCATATAAATCCACCTACTAACCGTCCACGCACCCCCCAATACGGCTGCCGATCGCGGAAACTCCAATCCAGCAACCAGCATTGCTGCCACCGCTACCGAGTGGTTTTCTGTGAAATTCGCATGTGCGCGCTGCGCGCAGTTGAATTGATGTGCTGCGGTGTCAGTACGGGAGGAGGGGGCATAGGCGGCTGGATAGTCGATTTTGGCGGCTTTGCGGTAGGAACCGGTGTTGATGCCGTGCCAGAAGTTAAGAACGAAGGTGGAGGTCGCAGCGAGGATTACGTAGCTGGGACGGAAGTGTTAGTGGCATGGTAGATGAAGGTGGAAGATGTAGGGAGAGAAAATCTATGTACATACCCGTAATCGGCATCGAGAGTGATGGTAACCATTTTTCTGGATTGATTTGTATCTTTTGAGATATGTGTTTTTTCGTTTTGGAAAATGTATCGAATTATAGAAATCGATTTTTAGGTTTATTAATCCTCTTCATAATTGGTAAATCGAACGAATTGATTAGAGAAACTGTTCTTTCCTCTTCTTGCTTTCCTCAACAAAAACAGCAAGTCCCCTCACAATATAAACAAACCCAAGCTCAAAAAATCCCACTCAAACCAAACCGCATCCACATCCACCCAGACAAGCGTATTAGAAATCAATAGATCATTCCAAAGTCCAAAGACCTTCGATCTTCATCGAAACACAGACCTTCCAAGCTCTAAACCATGAATGTGGAGAAGGAAAATCGTAGACCTCGGACATATGTCCCCTCCGCGCCCCGACTCATGGTGTCTTCTTTCCTCCGTGTCGTCGGACTTCGTGCCATGTATCTACACATGAGTACATCCACATGCGTAGAGATGTATGTGAGTATGTGTATGAGTATAGAAAATTCCCCCGTCCATCCGCCCGTACGATATGAATCTCACCTTCCTCTGCTCTCGTAAACATGCGTGCGTGGTAAATCAGGTACGATGAGAAGTAAGCATCTTGGTTATCCGGCATCCATCAATCGGCGAGATACATCACATCTCACTCCGTATCACTTACTTCACTCACAATCCGAGCATATCCCACCACGACCGGACATTCTCCCTCGGAGACGGGGTGCTAACTGAGAAATGAGATAAGAAGAGAGGAAGGGAATGCGTGAATTTATACTCACTCCTTTCATATCCGTACTAATAATGTATTATCATTTGATAGGTACTAGATTAGCGTATCTAGTAGGTAAGTTGGGTGTTGAGTAATCGATCAAGTGAATGATAAATGAGCACGTCATGTCCATGAAATATCTTATCATTGGAGTTAGTTTGCTCTTTCAACATTGGATTAGTATTCCGTTATTGGGAATATATGTATTGGCAACTTGGAATGGGAATTGTGGTGACTGCATATATTATGCTTACCTACTCCATGCTGAACCAAACCATCGGGTATCAATCCCTTCCCTCCCCTTCCTGCCTTTCCGGTTCCACAAGAGCATATAATAAGTTTATCTATCAAATCAGTATTAATACAACCAACTCATTATACATCCATATATACATCCATATATACACAAATACCCATAAACTCAACTTTTGATAATCAATATCTCAATCTCAATCTCAATGCCATTCCTCCCTCCTCTCCCCCTTCTCTTCGTTTCCATACAATATTCTCTACACCCCGTCGTCTACCTACCCATCCATCTATTTCAATATTTCAACCTCTTTTCCAACAAATCCTGCACGCTACACCATCCTCTCCATCCATTACAATATTAGATTTATATACATATTACAATAGCAAATATCAAACAATAATCACTCCTACATTCACTCCAAAATCCTCTCTCAAATCTCAATTCCCAGTTCCCAATTCGCAACTTCTAAATCTATATCTTAATACACACATACACACATACACACATACACACATAAATATAGCACGTAAATTACGCTTTACACTACCTTCTCATCTCCTATTCTCCCTTTTCTTCCCTTTCTCCACCCTCCTTTCACCACACAATCCCATACTAAAAAGCCATACCATACCATACCATCCCTTCCCTTCCCTTCAACTTTCCCTTTCTCCTTTACTTCGCTAGAAAATAAAATAATCTCATCTCATCTTTTCTATCCATCCATCCATCCATCCATCCATGTATCCCCTTTAAGATCTAAAGATTACTGGTAGAGGATGGGGGTAGGTGGTTAGTAAGGAGGGGTAGGAAGGTGTGTTTATATGTTTATATATTTATTTACAATTTTAGTGAGGGGAATATAGAGTTAGATATAAAATGAGGGAGAAGAGAGTTAATTAGCGAAAAAATACCGAAAGATTAGATACAAGATATGAAATCTAAATTGCAAAGTATTGAGATTCGATTTAATAGGAAAAGGAGGTTAGAATTTGACAAGGAGGAGTAGGAGGGTATGAGATGAGACATGAAGATTCAAACGAGAGTGTTCATGTCTATTAGTGGGTAGAAAATAGGAAGGTATCTAGACTTTTACTTCTACACTGATTACCTAGTACTTTCGCTTCCAGAACGAGTATGTATATGATTACTACCTATGTAATAGTAATCCACTTGGTTTTTATATGGAAGTATCGCTCTGCACTGTAATGTAATGTGGTAGTCACTATTCCCAGGCCATATGATATATACTCACTGGCCAACAATTCATCATTCTCATCTCTCAATTCCCTCCTCAAACCTCTCTCTCAAACCTCCCTCAAATCTCATCATATCCATTCTTTCCCTTCACCACCCCAAACGCTCCACCCCCCTTCCCAAACATAGCTCTCACATCCCTGGCCAACAACTCCGGCTTCTCATACGCATAGAAATGTCCTCCCCCCTCTTTTGAATTATCACTTTCAAAAACCACATCTCCCAACTTTCTCCCCCACGCCTTCGGCACCACGATCAACTCCTTCGGATTAAATGTCAATCCCAATTTCACCTCCCCAATGTAACCACTCGCATCACTCATCGTCAGTTTTCCTTCCCCAGGCTGCGTATGTTGGACTTCGTAGTAAATCCTGTGAGCGGCTCCGGGGCCCGCGCGCGAAAATTGATAGATAGATATCCAGGTGAGGATTTGATCGTCGGTCCACGGATACGCATCCGTCCAATCGTGAAGTTTCTCATAAATCCACGCGAGCAATGCGACGGGGGAATCGTGCAGTGCGTAGGCGAGTGTTTGCGGCTTGGTAGATTGTTCCAAAAAGTATCCACGGCCTTCCTCCTCGAACCATTTGGTTCGAGCGAGTCCCTCTAGCTCGGCCTGTGAATAGGAAGTGGATGCCTCTTGGTCGGTGGGAGGTTTTCCTATGACCATGTTGATATGGCTTGCTTTGCACTGTGTGATGTTAATATCTTTATAGACATGCCGAATGTATCCAGAATCCAAGACAGAACACTCACATGTTTAGGATACAATTTCCCGATAGCTCTCGTGATGAACATACCCCAATCTCCACCCTGCGTAACATACTCATCATAACCCAATTGCAACATCAATTTATGACAAGTTTCCGCATACTGAGCTACAGCAAATCCACGTTTCTTGACTCCTTCGCTAAATCCATAATTGGGAAGTGAAGGGGCAACAATGTGGAATGCTGGACCTCCTGGTTGTTGAAGAAGTGGAAGAAGCTGGACAGCTTCCAAGAATGATCCTGGCCCTATTGGTACATTCATTTTAGCATTCACCGCTTCTCCCTCTCAAACACTCTTCACCAGTCCTCAACCCCACCCCCTAAAGAAAATAAAAGAGAAGAAAAAGAGAATCACGCACACCCATGAACAAAAAGCAACGGCACCGCCCCCTTCACCTCACTCTTCTGCCACAAAAAATGCACATCCAACTCCCCAAAGCCATCGACCTCGACACCCGTCGTAAACTGAGCTCCCTCCAACTTCTTATTAAGATTTTCTTCCGCAACTCTCCAATCCCATTGCTCCCACTCTTTCGCCAGCCGCTTCACGTCGGACAACGGAGCACCCATATCCCATTCAGCATTCTCGAGTTCATCGGGGAATTCGGCGAGGGAAAGCTTGGTTTTGAGCGTGTCGATTTTGGCTTGGGGGACGGAGATTTGGAAGGGTTGGGGAGACATGGTGATTTGAGGTGATGTGATGTAATGTGATTTGAGGGGTGTGATGAGTTATTTGACGGAGATAGGATGAGGTATATCAGATAAGGAAGTAGATGATCTTAGAGCCCGTCGTCCAATTCAAGAAAACCAATGAATCAATTGATGAATCCAACTTCCAACCAGCAAATTGTGAAGGCCAGTAATCAAATCGCTAGTAACCACAGAAGAAAGTAAAGAAACAACACCCGATAATCCCAAACATACCTACCTACATATACCTCCCACGCCCTCGCACTTCGGAGCAACCTACCCTGCTGACAGTCCTACCCTGCATCAAACCAACCAAGGCTTCACGGCTTCAACGGGATCAACGGTCCCGAGGTCCACCAGTCCTAGGTAGGTAATAACCACGACATCCATCTACCGGTACATATCATCCATCGGCTTCATGCACTCATCGTATGACGTTCATTCGCGCAGGAAAAGCTCTCCACGCTGCGTATAAAGGGTACTAGGTAAATTTCCGGACCCGCAATTTTTTGTCCCCGAAAAACATATACTATTATCCTTCAAACCTCTTGATCACGTATTTAGGATATCCTTATTTTTTAAGGGTTCGGGATTATGTAGGTCCACGGGTAGTCTTGCATATCTCACTGGTAGTATTAACCACCTGCCTACTATTGATTACTCTACGAAATCAACCCCGAATCTCTATTTTCTAAAGAGAAATAAATAAAGATACTATACCTACCTAGTATCCCCCTTCCCCTTATGGCTCTAGTCTCCCATCCTCAAAATCATTACCCCATCTCCAATACAGTAAACCTCATCCTCTTCTCCCTCTTCTCGCTCTTCTCCCTCCTCCCCCTCCTCCCCCTC
>PQXJ01000360.1:0-38810 GCA_004786225.1 Botryotinia narcissicola | reverse complement strand
ATTAAATTAGAAATAAATTTATAATCTATTAAAAAAGCTTTTTGAAAGAATATTCAATTTCCACTTGTTTTTTTGCTTATGTAGAGATTGTCTAGTTTTTATTTATTTATCATTCCTTACTTACCTAAGTTAATAGATAAATAATTGAATATCAAAATTGTATAGATGTGGGTGTACAATTTATAATACAATTCATTCTTTACACACAACAATATTTCTCTTGATAAACCAAGGAACTATTACATGAATTGTATTTCGCTGATATTTTCTAATCCATCATCATTCAAAACTTCTGATGGAATAGGCAAATCCTCAGGCCGTCGCTGTATTTCTTATAAAGAAATGAAAATGATCACATATTGTGGAATCGCAAGTCTGATCCAAAATGTCTTTCACATTCCAGTAAGAATTCGTCAAAGGAGATCTCCCCATAATACTTCCATTGGGGGCCATATAATGAATACATGCCCATTGCTCGAATGAGAACTCGAGATCTTGAGTATGCATCTTCTGTATAGCCAGGGACCAATTGCTCTATAGTCTCATTGAACGCTTGTTTGACCGCATCAGCCTCTGGCTGTGTAAGAATGCCTGGCTGGTTCCAGAGAAAAGAGGGAGGCTCTCTTGTCATGATACGCGGTAGCTTATTGCGGATTAGTTTCCCAATTATTGTTGTAGAAAAAAAGAGGAATCACTTACAGCCAAATCAATTTCCCAATCAATAACACCTGAAAGACGAACATCACTCCCATGTCGTACAATCAAAATATTTCTTGGATGAAAATCTGGATGCCAAAGTGTCGAGTCTTCATCACTGAGCATATTCCTCACAGCCATTGCTTGCCATACACATGGGAGCTTTATGCCTTGATATCTCTGCCCCAGTGCCTGTAATTTTTAAATCTAAACATTTCTTTGACCGCCAAATCACAGATAACGCTGCGAAAGTCGAATTTTGAAATTCTTCCACCCGCTATGTCAAACTCGTCCACGGCAAGGTCATAGTGAGCATTTGGGTCTTCTCTGTTCCAGATTTCTGTATCTGTTGCATTTCTAACGACACCAAAGCCTGGAAATTTAACTCTTTCCTTCTTAGCAATGAAATGTGCTATTTCACGCGCAAGTTGACAGTGCTGCAATACAACGGGGAAGAAATTTGGTGATCGTTGTATGGTTTGATATAGTTTTTGTAGTGTGGTCCCAGATATCATTTGCATGACCACATATGGACAAGAAATAGCGTTATCAAAACCGGAGTCATGGAAAAGGATATTAGGGATGGGTAAACCGAGTCCATTGACTCCGAACTGATATGTTAATGCTACAAGGGTCTTGACTGGCTGATAAGTCGAATATTGACGTTTCTGGGAAAAAGAAATATATCGCGGGGTCCGTATGCAGTACTTGAGGTGGACATAAAATGGAGTTGCTTGGCAATCAAAAACCACCAAGTTGTTATTTCCTCCCTGTTTGGATTCGCAATAAGCAGCGGTTTCTGCGTGTCCGTGTTCCAAGAGTAGCACATTGAGCAATCTTTCAACATCGCAGTTCAGTGAAGACGGTAATGGAATCATTTTGCCTATCTGTTCGGGTGGTAAATCTACCCTGACTCTTTCATAACCCGGTTCATTTATCAAGGGAAGTAACTCGACGTGTGGATTGCGGGTAATTGCACGGCTCATGTCGAAAGTTTTAAGCGCTAGGATTCTATGTTCATGTGGGCTACGTTAGTATATATCTAAGGGAAACCCAGAACTTTGATATTGGTACCATCCATGAAGATCGTGTGGGAAAATGAGAAATCTTACAAGATATTTCGAAAACCTCATATAATTGAGGTGATGTCTTCAAACACTTTGTTGATTTAGTCTGAGAACAAAGGAGGTTTGATCTCCAAGTTTACAAGATGATTCATAAAACACTGAAATTCAGGAATGTTCAAGAAGATTAAAGTTGTAATCAACGATTACCGTAGATTTTTCACTATGTTGTAAATTATAAGTGGAAGGTCCAATGCTTCATTGTTGCTAAATCGAATTGTCATAAACCTGGGCGGGGAAAGTGCTCTCAGGCCAAGCAGTCAAAAGTCATGTATGTTTCGTACGTAACTAACGAGTATCATCAATAGCACCGGGTTTGACATATAGAGAGTATGAAGAAGACAGAATCTTAATCAGCAAGTCTAGATCCTGGAGAGATGTGTATGCTCACAGGTAAGATACTACTTAAATATCATGTCTTGTCTGCATTACTCGTACTGAATGATCATGTGCTTGTAAGAAAACTCCAGTCAAAAATATTATCAAAGAGATTTATCTCATCTATGTGAGGGGTATATTAGACTCGCCTCAACTCCATTGTCTATTTCCCATACAATACAATTGTCTGCTCCCCACCAAATTCAACCCCTCTTACAAATCCCAGCCCAAAATAACCGCAATAAATGCCAAACCTCTTAAAATTCTCAACCATTTCTCATAAAATCTTCCCAATACCCTACCAAACCATCAAAAGACAACTCAAGGTAATGTTTAAAATTTATCCCAAAGACCGCATACATTCAGAGAGCTCTAACTGCTTTTCTAATAGGCAGACACGCATCGTCTTTATATCCTGGACGCAGGATTTCCATCTGATCGTAGAAAGCATCCGCAATCGTGTCTCTTTCTTCTGTTGATAGCGGGCTTTCGGCCATAGACCAGAGCCAGCTGGGAGATTTTCTGGTGACGATCCGAGGAAACTATGATGATATCAATTTGTAATCTCAAGAAGAGGTTAGGATAAAGGTGAGTGAGAATAACGACTTACTGCCCTGGCTTCATCCCAGTCTATAACTCCAGTGAGTATTGCACGACCCTTAGGACTCTTGACCAGGATATTCCTTGGGTAGAAGTCTGCGTGCCATAATACGGCTGGTTCGTCTGTCAACATCCCCTTTTCTGCCATCTGCGAGCCTATCTGTCTGAGTTTCTGAATTTTCCAAACTTCAACCGGCGGCACCTTGAGAAAAATATCAGAAGCTCTCTGCATCTGAGCATTCAGATTATTGTTGACCCAATTAGGAAAATTCAGCTCCGAGGGAATCCTAATACCGTCGATGGAATCTCGACTAAGCTGAAAATCGACTTCTACTTTGATACCCTTATGTGGCATTTTGGTCGGAGCGACGAAGAATCCGTATCCCGGAAGTTCGATTTGGTCCATCGCAGCCACAAAATCGGCAACGCATCTCGCTTATAAGCAACGACGTTCCACGCGGGCGTTGCGCGGAGTGTTGTTTTGCAAACCATAATTCAGCTTGAAATACTGATATTCCAGTGTTTCCCCTTTGACTTGTTCTAAAAGAGAATATGGACATTTGATGCTATTTTGATAGGTACAGTCCCAGGCTAGAACGAGTGGAATTGGTTAATTCCTCTTGTGGCGGAAGTAATGAGTGATGGCTACTTCCGACTTCATACATACATCTACAGGAGGGTTTCCTCTAAAATGATTGTCTAGAGAAGTACGTAACACGCAGTATATTCGTTTTTCTTCAGTCGTTGCTTTGAGAGGATTACATGTTAATATAATTGCGGTATTGTTGCCACCGACGAACTTATTCAATTCTTCGACCTTGTGGCCGAAGTTAATATCGATACACAGTTCTTCGATCATTTTTCTGGTCTCTTTCATGGATTTGGGTGGAAACAAGTTCTTTGACCCATGAACGAACCCTATGACGGGAGGAGCTGCGTTTGCCATACTGGAATGTTTCTCGATTTGAGAATAGATTGCGAATGTTATTTGAGAAAAAAGGAAAAATTAGTGAATAAAATGTCGAATAATGACCGAGTAGAGTTTTAAATAGATAGATTTTAAAATGAAACTGTACAAACATGAACGAGCGATGTGCTAAAAACATCTCAACAACCGTATCATATTATTATTACCCGAGTCATTTAAACGCTAGCTTCTAGTAAAAGCCTGTTACGGCTCATAATGACTGGGTGCCATTACTAAGGCTGTTACTTACTATTCCCTTATCCCTGTTTCGTTCTTAGTTCCGAGAGAAGGGCGAAGAAAATGATTTGAGAGGATCAAGAACATTCTATGATATCTTGTCCGGTCCGTTCGTACTGGAAAATCTGCACAGATGAATACCAAAGAATGGTAGAACGACATATTTTGGGAGTTGAATAAAACGAGACAACTCGAGATATCTTCATCATAAATAAAATGAGATTCCTATGTTCAAACCAAGATCCCGTCCATAGGGAGGTGGTTTCTTGTGATTTGAAAAACGTCTTTGTAGAGTAGCGACTTCGCGCTCGCTGTATTATCTCAGTTCTATAGTGCCCCCGAGAATAAGATAAAAACTACTCCCATGCAGAGAAGACGTGATAAGGACCAAGAACCAATTCACTCGGAGGAAACATATTCAATAAATGTCAAATGTACTTGATTCGAATTCCGCTGTCTAAATTTAGCACTTGTGAGCAACAACGATGCGAAACAGCACCCTCAAGAAATAGATGTAAGAAAAGATGCTTTGACATCAACACCCTATATCTAGATCAAAGAAACTTCCAACAATAATTCAAAATCTGGAAAGACAGGATATCCGCAAAGCACCACAGCACCAGAACTTTTCTCTAAATCCAATAATCCCTAAACACAAACACCTGACTCTCTTTGAAAGAGTGTATAATATCGGACAACCAAGTAATACAATTTACTGCTTCTTATCCTTTCCCGCGGATCGACTTCTAAACAAACCCCTGGGAAACGGTGCTACATGAACTGTGGCAGTCTTAACCTTCTCCCTAAGACTGGTTTTCTTCCCCATACCCATGTTAGATTGGGTCTCAACTCCGGTAACATCTCCATTAGATGGCTGACTTTCATATGAACTCTGTCTACCACGAATGCTCTCCGGCTGCTCGGAAGATCTATCCCTACCCCACCATTTGATAAGTGTTCTCTTTTCTTCGTCTGTCAATGGTTTCACTTGGTTGTTGGTGAAATATGCTTGAGTGACACTTGATGGACGGACTGATTCCCATTCCATTAGATCTTGTTGACAGTGACGACTTACTTCTGTTAAAGTTGTCGTATTTTCCATCGGACTTGAAGATGGGCGGAGTGGGGTAGAGGAGGGCTCTATAATATAACTTTGTTCTGGAACAATCATATTGTGAGACCAATCTAGCTGCTGGTCTGAAGGTTCTACTGAAGGCTGATTGAATGTGGGAAGCTGTTTATCTTCGAGTTGGAATGTCTCCATTTGCAAGGCATTCGACATCGTGATGGGTTGGTCGATTGGCATGAGATCATTGAATGTGGAGCCAACGGGATCAAATTGCTCATTTCGTGGCCACCAATGATAAGTCTCGTAATTAGGAATGTCGAAATTCATCTCGTCATAGCCCGCGAGAAAGTTCACATCTGAACTTGTAGATAGCACTGAGCCGATAGAGTCATGTGATCTCGAACTATATTCGAGAGAAGGTGTAGGAAAATCCAATGACTGAGCGCTCGTGTGGAAACCCTCTAATTTGTAGAGCGTTGCAGGATCCACAAAAGAAGAGGTTGTCCACCTTGGCGATGTATTTAAAGAAGGTGATGAGTTCACAGTGAGTGTCTCGGGGTCTATCGTGGAGTTTATTTGACTTGCAGTTTCGGGGTCTGGAATGAAGGAAGAATGTCGTTTGTCTAGAGTCGATTGGGCCTCCACTTTGGCGGCCATATTTTCTAAACTACTTAACCGTTGTTTGTTCCTTGAACATCGTTCCGGATCACACTAGCGATTGTTAGCGAGGCGTCTGACAACTGAAACTGGTGTTCGAGTACCTTCATCTTCTGTCTTCTATGCCTAGCACATGCAAATCCTCTATTGGCGGCAACTTTCACTCGCTCTTCTTTATCGTATCGTCTCTTCTTTATTTTGGGACTGAACTCCTTCATATCGGCATCCCACGTCAAGAATTGGATGGTTCTACTTTCCGGCATCGAAATACGATGGGACGCTAATGATTTAGATTTGACATGTGATGATGAATCTGGTACTTTCACGTCTGGTCGCGGGACCTGATTTTCTGTATTCATATGTAGCGGCAAACCATCGAGACCCATATTCTCAGAGATTCCATTAGTCTTGGTGTCCTCAGATGCTGTCTTTTGTCGTTCATTTCGAAGAAACTTCCTAGTGGCAGCTTGCATTTTGCATCCAAGGTCCTTTTCCAGTGTAAAATGATAACTCAAGGCGATAGATAATTCTTTAGACCCCGCTGGAGGGTCCCATCGTAAGGTATGATCATCATTATAGCTTATTACATAGTGAGGTAGATCAAAGATTGAAGATTCCCTCTGAGCTCGATTGCTTTTTTGCTCATGGGGTAAGGAGGAGTCCATAATCCGGGGTGCATCTCAATGCAAATGCAGTAGATCGTACCGGGGATTCAATTTGAGAATCCACTGTACGCGGCTGATGCAGGTACGTACAGTACTGACGCTGTCACTACCAGTAGCGATGGAGAGTGGGATTACCCTTGGAACTGGCGGTCAAGAAGAGTTGATGTAGAAATACTTGGGACAACGCGAAATCATCCAGTCGAAGTAACTGAGATCAGATAAATGAGACAAAACTACTGGTAGAGATCATCCAAACGGTTGTGGAGTGAGAGAAATGAAACAAAACTAAGAAATCCCAAAATCTTACTCGTAGACCTTCTTCCCCTTCATCCCATATTTCTGTCCCATGTTACTCCGAGGTTGCCTTGGCTTTGACCGTGTCCCAATACGGATAGTATCAGGGATAAAGTCCGATGTGGCGCAGCTACGGTCATGTGATCTGTGAAAGCCACTTTGTCTGATCTTATTCCATCTCTTCTCATTCATATATTCATATATCACTCACTCATACAACACACCGCTGCCATTGGATATGTGTACAACCAGGCAGTCTTCTACTGACTTAATGGTGGATATTTCGCGTACAACGACGATTCGTTCTGATCCTGATGGCTTTTGTAGCCTTTGTGGACTTGCGGGAAGAAACACAATGGAGATGGTTCGCACCCATGTGTATTGAATTAGAGGGCACGTGTTTTGTACGCGATGAGACGGGTACTGGGCGTGTTATTCCATAGAACTTTGTGGTGGGGTGGGAAAGCTTTGATGGGAGTGGACATATATGTGGTTTGGAGTTTGTGTTTATTTCGGTGTCTATCAGAATAGTTTGTTAACAGGTTCGAGCATCTGATTTTGAGGGGAATAAAATATATATAAAGATACTAAGGTGAGATTGCGCAACTTTCTTAAAAGACTGGCTGTAATGAGATACATTCTCAACCGCAAGCAAGTGCTGCCATGTTATGTAGGAATGAAGTGTAAAACCCGCTGTGCCAGTCTCATCGCGAGTCTCCAAATGGATTCATTATCTCTGCAACAACGATAGTTAATGAATTTTGTAAGATGATAGGGTGGAGTGCATAGGCATTGTTTGATGTTATAGGTCTAGATTTTGAAGAGATGGAGCTGTGCATTAAGGGTTGAGGTCAAGTGACCCCTAAGTTTTGAGAATCCTTAATTCAACCTAGATCATCGCTCATTCCCGCGTTCGATGCCTGTCCAATAAGCAGAACACGAGGACCTTGTGAAAACATACTGGGGATCTTCAGATACCATAAGTACTTTATTGTCTCTCAGTTTCTCGATATCAAGATATTTTTCATTGTTTCCTAGAACCTCGCCTCGTAATCCTATAGTAAGTTCGAGTGGATGACAGGCGAACCTCTGTTGTTCTGATATAGTCTGCCTCACCGGGACTTGTCATCGTCTCTTGTCACCTCAAATATAAGTGTCAAGGCGAATATGGGGCCCTTTTATATTTATATCCGATTGTATTTTACGAAACTCGTAGTTCAGCTTGTTCTTGACATACTGAAACTCCTGTAATCTTATCAATTATCATTTTTTATAGTAAAATTTAAATCCACTTCTTGGGAAATTCTGGTATTGGTAATTGTGGATATTATGATGGTTGATTGATTGATTAGATGAATGGAGCGATATTTCGATGACAGCTACGGGAGTGGAAATAGATAATATAATATAGAAACAATTAGATAATTCTTTTATAAACTTAACAAGCACTGATGTTTTTCTGCATTTGTTTCAACTTGATGATCTTATTGTTGTTTCTATGTTGTGATTTTCATTGCACGATCTATTGTAAGAAAGTGTCTGTTGCATGTGCTGTTACCTTGTGTGTTGATTGCCAGTCGACTCCAGTACTCAAAACATTCAAGGCGGATTTTGGTTTCGATAAGAAACATTATACAATAGACGTACTCGGTCTAGGTATTGGTAATCTTTTGAAGCAAGTCTTTTATTCTTGTGAGAGAAACGCATATGGAGAAGTGGCAAAGCAACTCTATCTAACAAATTTCCTTGGTTATAGTTAACCTGTCACAGGAAGATCTCTCCTTGGAAAAGTGGACTGCGAATATTCCGCGAAAATATGATTGTATTACCTTCAGCCCTGCCAAATTTCTTGTTTCTTGGAAACTCCCGTATCATATAGGTCATCAATTTCTTAAATCGCCAAATCTCTCTTCACTTTGGGGAGTCTCAATCTTATTAGGAATGTTTTCCGGGCTCTATCCTTCTTGATCTATTAAGACCAAGAACTTGCAGTCATTATAGTATTGAGACCTCGTATTTCCTTATTTTGGTGTCGAAGTTTGGAATTATGTGTGAGTGAATGTGATAGACTATTCGAATTCTCACGATTGGACAAACCAAGACCTACCTCTGACTTCACCCCTCATTTATAATGTCATTATAGATTTACAGCAGAATTGATCTAATTCCTTGTGTAATGAAGATACCTGCCACCTTGTCGATGTTATACGGACGCCCTTGCAGGAGAAGGGGGTGCCGATACAATCAATACCATTGGGGAAACTTCGAAGTGTTATTTAGGAGCTATATTAGCACCATCGAGGGACTTCTCGTAACGTCAAATCATATTTTCTGAAAACTTCTTCCGATGCTTCTTCAATAAAGATATAGTGATGATACAAATGAGCTTTGTAGAGTACTATCAGAAATGCAGAAATAGTTTCAGTCTGTGGTTTCATGTTTTCCAGATCCAGCTCGATAAGAGCGATTTCATTGCCGTAGCAATCAGGGAGTATGTTTGTGATTAGTAATCATTGAATTACTTTTTCATATGCATTCTGATAAGTTGAGATTATTAACCTTGAGGTTATATAATTTATCGGTCCGCTTCAAACTCTTCGCTCATCAATATGAGCCATACTGATACTGACTCAAAATACTACTTCATGCCCGCCAACTACAACGCTTTGGATGAGAAGAATATTGAATAGGTGACGATAAGGGTTGCACTTGGTGAAGAAAACATCTTTTTGAGAGAAATGATCTTCAGATCTATATATTATCTGGCCGAACTCCAACTTTCCTGTCTGAAATTGATATAACACTAGAATCGATTCTGTTCTATGTATATAAGTAGCGTGGAAAATCGATATTCTCCTTCCAACGAGGATTAAATGCTTAATCTAAGAGGAAACATGCAGCATAGTTCTTCAAATTTTGAGTTTGTTAAAGTTAAGTGGAACCACATTTAGCTCTTGAGTGTTGCTTGTGGCGTTTGCAATGAGGACTGACAACCTGCTCGAACTACACAGTGTGGGACTGAACGTTCAAGTTGGCTAGCGTTAAACCCTAACCCTAAAAACCCGATGGGGGTAGCTAAGGAAAGCATGAACTATGGATTAAATGTTTAGGGATTCCTCGCTAAAATGGTGTTTTAACAGGGTGGAAATATTCTGGTGGGCGTTATGGAACGGCCCCAGTAGTCGCCGGCAGAGGCTTAGATGGCATCTCATTGGCAAACTTTAACAATGAGCTATGTGGTGTCTTCCGAGAATTGAACGGCATTTATCATTGGACTAAGTACGTCAGCCAAAACAGAAGATGGTCGTCGCCTGCCCCTATATCCAATGGTACAATTAAATCAGCATCTCGACCTGCAGTTGCCACATTCAACGATCGTTTGTATTGCTTATATCGTCATCACCCGAGTAATAAACTATATTGCATATCTAATAGCAATGGGAGCAGCTGGACCAGTCCCGCCGACGCAGGAGGAAATGGCGCCTTGACAAATGATGGCCCAGCTCTTTGTGGATACTAAGGCCGACTTGTTAGCGTGTATCGAGGAACAGACAATCATGTGCACTGGAATCAATCTACCAAAGGTACTACTTGGTCAAATACATCACGAATCCCTTCCTCCATTTCAACAACCAAATCACCAGCCATAGGGGTTTTCAATGGAGCCATATACTGTTTCATAAGTAATTATGGCCAACACAGACTCTATACCTCCAAGTACAATGGTAGTTCGTGGACTGGTTTCGAGGATTTTGGAGGCGACATGGACTCTGCTCCTCAAGTGGAATTTTTATCAGAGGGTACCATGACTGTAATGTGGAAATCGAGAGATGACTTTCTTATCAGAATAAAAGAATGTGACAAGAACGGCAATTGGATCCCTGGAATTCGGTGGTGGCTCGGTGTCAATACTTCCGGCGCTCTGGGTATGGCTAATTGGAATGGGACACTTTGAATCTATGCTGGCTCGGCATCGGCTTCAAATTCGCAAAGGCTTATTGATTGATGGGACAAAGGATGAGGACGAGAACCATGTTGATGGGAGAGAAGATTGATTGACATGCATGAAGAGAATTGTATATTTCATTTTGACGTGGATTATCATAATTTATCTCGAAGTTTATTTGTAGCATAGTTCCATGCTTTCGTTACAGTTTTGTGGTCTAAGTCGAAAATATAGCAGCTCAATTCGGGTAGAGCTTTATAGAGATCACCAAGTTCTTGACCTAAATCAATCCCATCTATTTTCAGAAAATCGCCGACTCACGTGAAGCCCCCACGTGACTTTTATGGAGAAGCTGGCTATTTGATGGGTGATGGGTATGAGGATGGCAATTGAGGCGCGAATGAAAAGGAAAATAAGCGAGTGGGGCTAGGTGAAACGCATCTCCGCTGGAGGAGAGGAGAGGAGGAGAAGTTAAAATATAGTATGCGTAAAATTTGTCTTTCCCCTCTATTGAAAGGAAGGAAGTGGAAAACCAAACTCTCCAAAATCAAACTCCTTTTGATCGAATGATTATATAAAACAATACGCCGGTTAGGGCATGGTTTCTATCAATATCGATCATAAGCTTAGGAATGTTTTCTATTCTAACCTTCTTTCAAAACATTCATGAGATGATTTGATGTATAATTTGTGTGAAGAAGTGTAATTTTCGCTTCTCGGGATGTTCGTTCTGCTGAACTCCTTTACTTAGTCCGTTCCAAAATTTCAAAGACTATTCCATCCCCCAATCTTTTCTCAAGATCTTCACCTCGTATCTATACCGCTCCCTTTCTCTTTTTTTGACTTCTTAGACAGACCGAAGATATTGCGGAATAATGCCAATTCTATGCGGATCGGATGTTGCGGAATACCACCCTCAAATCATTATCCTTACGCAACAAGATAGAAAACCTAATTGGTGAGTCCACCAAGACCCCATAAATAATCCTCATTTGATCCACTCAAGACGGAACCGAACTTTAATAATTGCTGATTTTTGATTATGAGTACCTGACAATTCATTCTTTATCTGATCAATCCTTCTCGTTCAATTGCTCTAGGACTGTTCTAAAAGTTTCTAACCCGAGTTCGGGCCAGCATGTCTCAATATTGGATCTCAACATGTTTACATTCGTAAGCATACGAACACTTTACATATGCAGAGTTCAAACCTTAAGCATCTAATTGCGGCGGAATGACTATCTCCGCTGCAGAAAAGTTTTTATTCCGCTGTTATCCCGATCCCATTTGCTTATTTCCCGGGTTGCGTCTCATTACTGACGGGATATAGATAACCGGGACGTACGACTTCTTGATAACTTTGGACTTCTTCATTCACCGTGTGAACAAAAAGGAAAGGGCTGCCGAATTTCGAATATTCAAGACATCTGATTCGGATCAAAAGATATTTTCCGTTATTGTTTTTCTTGCTATTTTTACAGCTTCCTGGAAATTTGCTATGTAAACTCCATTATCACTATCTTCATCTTCCGAGATGATGGCAGGTCACGAGTCTCTCAATATCGAGAAGACAAAGTCAAGACCCGAGTACGCCCATCCGAATACTCTCGTTCCTATTCAAAGTAAAATCGAACATTTCAATTCGCGCCCTCGAGAGTATACTTTCATCGCAATAATATGTATGGCTCAACTTATGACGCAAGCCGCATTGGGTCAAGCTATTGCTCCGCTACATATCATCGGATCGAGTTTTGGAGTTACGAATCCTGGACAGCTGAGTATACTTCTCTATTTTCCGTTTGAGATCTGAATTGTATCTAACATCTCGTGGTAAAGGTTGGTTTGCGGCCGCATACTCACTGACGGTCGGCACATTCATTCTTATTGCGGGGCGTCTAGGGGATCTCTATGGCCACAAATTGCTCTTTATAAGTGGTTTCTTTTGGTTCGCACTTTGGTCACTTCTAGCTGGATTTAGCGCTTACTCGGACGCAATCTTTTTCGATGTTGCTCGTGCCCTGCAAGGAATTGGACCGGCTTTTCTTTTACCAAATGCTCTAGCAATCCTTGCTCGTATCTATGAGCCAGGAAGGAAGAAGGAGATGATTTTCAGTCTCTTTGGTGCCACAGCTCCAACAGGCTTTACTCTTGGTGCAACTTTCTCAAGTATATTTGCGGAATTTGTCTGGTGGCCTTGGGCTTACTGGGTTACTGCTATGATATGCGTCCTACTCGCTGTAGTAGGCTTTATTGTCATTCCTCACACACCACCTCCGCAATTTGATCGTTCAGTTAGCATGTTCAAGCGAGCTGATGGTCTTGGAGCCTTGACTGGAGTTGCAGGATTGGTTTTGGTTAATTTTTCATGGAATCAAGGACCAGTAGTTGGTTGGGCTACCGTCTATGTCTATGTTATTCTCATCATTGGGGCTCTTGTGCTCGGGCTTTTCGCATTCATCGAATCTCGTGCGCTCTACCCATTGCTACCTTTTGGTGCGTTCAATTCTCACACTGGTTATACACTTGCATGTATTGCAGGTGGATGGGCTAGTTTTGGAATCTGGATCTTTTACTTCTGGCAATTCTTAGAGGAAATTAGGGGTATCAGGCCACTTCTCGCATCAGCAATGGTCTCGCCTACGACTATCAGTGGACTTTGTTCATCATTGACAACAGGAAAGATTCTGAGCAAAGTCCCAGCCAGTACTGTGATGATGATTGCTATGACTGGTTTTCTTATTGGATCAATTCTGATGGCCTCGGTTCCTATCAGTCAAACATATTGGGCACAAACATTCGTTGCATGTCTTGTAACTCCTTGGGGAATGTAAGTTCAAACATCATTTTCTCTCTGAGCCATTGGATAACAAATGCTAATAAAATCAGGGATATGTCATTCCCAGCAGCAACGATTCTCCTGAGCAATTCCATGCACAAAGACCATCAAGGACTTGCCGCTTCTCTTGTCAACACTGTTGTCAATTACTCAATCTCAATTGGTTTAGGTATTGCCGGAACTGTGGAAGCTCAGGTCAACAACGGCGGAAGGAACCCAAAAGATCTTTTGAAAGGATATCGTGGAGCTCAGTATGTAGGGATTGGACTTGCGGGACTGGGAGTGGCTTGTTCAATTTTGTTTTCGTTGTCGGAGAGTACGAAGAGAGCCAAGTATAGAAAGGAGGAGGGTCGGATAGAGGAACCTTGATTTTTTATGAAGCGATTGATTTGTATAGATACCCTAGAGTTTGTCTCTTTTACAGCCGTCGATGCTTTACTAGTAGTTGATTGATCATGTTCTTTCAAGAAATAATAATTCAATGAAGATATAATGATACTTCGTTTCTCAACAATATTTTGATGATATTCAAAGTAGTGGAGTCGGATTGATAATTGAGTAGCACTAACCCCACATTAGTTAGCCAAGATCTAACTCCGACGGGAAAAGTTACTTTTTATCCAACCTCAATTTCTCCCTTCATCATCACATATTGAATCAAAATGTATCCATCAAATAATTCGTCGGCTTCAATACAACTTGTATATACTTCGTTACGAGTCAAATTGAAGAGCAATTTCTCGACTTTCAAATAATGTCAGAACCAATTAATGGGTCATCGATACAAACCACACGCATACCACCATCGGCGCCATTGCCGTCGACGTCGACGCAATCGAGTAATCCGGACCGTCCAATTCATGGACGTCAACGAGCGAGGAGAGCTTGTCTTCCATGTCGGCAACGGAAGAGAAAATGTGATGTAGAATTTCCCTGTTCAATGTGCACTCGATATGGATACAATTGCCGATACTCCGATGAACATAATCCGCCAAATCCCAATCTTTCACCTATACGGACAATTCTCCTAGGTCATAATGAAATGAGGCATGATTTTTCACCATCGACAACAAATCATACACCTAGACGTCGGAGTATAACAAATGCTCAATCTCCATCTACATCATCGCAGGATGTTGTTGATCGTGGTATTCTTGATCCTTTGCGATCACGATACATGAGTCAGCATTCCGCAGTTGCCTTCCCCAGAAGTCTTGGTGTGGAATTTCAATCGGCAAATCCACCACCTCTTCATTCTTTCGCTTGGAATTGTGGAATCAGAGCTGAGGAAGCTGCATCTGCTCATACCAATCTAACTCAATTGGTTTCTTTTGATGAATTTAAGCGGTTTTCCGATATATATGCTGTAACAGTTCATGGACCATTTGGATTCCTAGATTGGCCATATTTTTTGAAGCGGTGCAATGATTATTGGAATAATCATGGAAGAGATTTGACGTTTGGTGCTGTCGTTGGTGGGGTGGTAGCTTTGGGATCATTTTTTGCATTCCGACATGGTCATCCTCGGGAATTGGAAATTGTGCAGCATGTAAAAACGGTGCTGGAGGATCCAACATTCAGTCGCCATCCTTCAATTGATCAAATAAATGCATGGATTCTACGGACCCTGTATCTTCGATCAACTACCAGACCTCATGTTTCGTGGCTTGCTAGCTGTGTCACTTTGCATTTAGCTGAAGCTACAGGTTTACACCAAGAAGTCCACTCGTTACTATTGACCACGGAAGGAGATACCCAAGCAAGGCGGATGGATCAAGCAGAAATAGAAAGAGCCAGAAAAACTTTCTGGATGGCATGGTCTGCTCATACGATTATCTCGTATGAATATGGAAGATCTGCAGTAATCCTCAACAGTATAACATGCAAGCCAGTGAAGGATACTATTGGTGATAGTACAATTTTCCATATCAAGATTGCTCAACTGATACCTCGCGACAACATGGTCGTCAGTTCCATCACACATAAAGAGGAACTAATAAACGGCTTGAAAGAATTGGCACAAATTTCAGACGTACATCCATTTCTTTCACTCTCCAAAGCAGTTGTATGTTTTTGTTTCTATAGAAGATTAAGGCTTATGAAACAAGGACTGGAGAAAGAAGCAATCCAAGCTATCATAGATATAGGAAACAAAGGTGCTGAAGCAGCAGATACATTTTCCCGTAATGGTCATCCTTGGTGGAATATCCTCTCAACTACCTTCCAATACTTTTGTGTCCTTCTCGCCATCGATACCTCGGAAAGTTTGTCAAACGTTTCGTGGGTCCTAAATATATTTGAGAACATCGTAAGGATAGTAGATACGCATTTAGCACACGAAGCGTTCGACACTGCAAAAGTTTTGCTCAGAGACAGTATGGCGAAGAAGAAGAGGGACTTGGGATTCTTGGAGAACGCGGATGGACAGCATGGACCGGAAGTAGAAAGGCAGGTCGATATTAATTGGGATGCATTGTTGGACCCAACGTTCCCGGATGCGCTGATGAGTGAGGACTTTTCGATATATAATAGTTGATGTGAAGATTTCGATTGAGGGTGGGAACTGGTTTGTGGGTGGCGTTGGCTGGGGACTTCTCAGGATTAGAGGATACGTATCCGCGTGATACAGCTCTGATATGTCGATTCTGCGATCTCAGATACATTAGTGTATGTACACGTGGATTATTCAGCAGGAAAATGGAATTGGGAATGAGCTTTAGTTCCTGGTTTGGGAGAATTGAATACATTAGCACGTGTATGTCAATTGTGACTTCAAGACTAGAGTGAATAGGTACAATCAATCCAAATGAGGAGCTCACTGAGATTGATCTTACCTTGGTATGCCTTACGGTTTTGAAATTTACACAAGGGTCCTCGAAAAACAGGTTTTTACTTCAAGGTATCTATTGTAAGTTCTTTGTTTTAGATTTCAAGTTTCAAATCTAGTATGTCAATACAAGCACCCAGATTCACCCTCTCAAGGCTTTTTGAGAGTAAAAGTTCTTGAAGTTGGAGTTGAGGTTGTTAGCTCTTACAAATCCGGACAAAGTCTGATCATACAAGTCCCCCAAAAATTCACTCTAGAATCTCGCGTATTCACTGCTTTCTCTTGGGAAATCACACCATTCCATCAGGTTTTGATCAACGAAAGATTTTATTTGTCTTCTATTACGTTTTATTGTTTCATGCTATTCTTTTCTAGTACTAGTTTGATTAATCTTCCAAAGGTCATTTGGTACAGGAGCACTTCCATATTGATTGCAAATTATCTAGAGTTACAAGGCAATACTTAATACTTCGCAACTTCCAGTCTTCAATTCTCCCACCCTACCCCACCAAGCTTTTGTCAGTTGTTTATTCGCAGTGATATCTACCTTTACCATTACCTTACACATACGTTCTGCTTCTTAAAAACCTCTACACGCAGTTCCAGTTTTCAATATTGATTTCCCGCACTTTAATTTCTCCAACTTGCTGTCTATTCTTCCATCTACCCCACATTTTCTGCCTTTAGCAGCCATTCTCCATCAACTATCCAAGCCTCCGTTCAATCTGCCATCCTCTGGACACCGTTCCTGGAGGTTGGAGTTAGTCTGGGCTACCAGAATATTTGTTCTTCGTCGGCAATCCTTTACGCACGAAACTGCGACAATAATCGAACGCCGTCGTTGATTAGTTAATCTGGGACTACCAGTTGACTTCATACTCTTCCTTCTTGTACCACTCTTCGTGGAAAACATTGACGTCATCTCTGTGAGTTGGTCTACAGCTGCTAGATAACTTTTTGTTCGTTCAATAACCATCCTCTTGAGATACTTTGCGGCATCCTTCTAACTTCTTTATCAATTAGTTCCTTCGAGCTATTCGTCAATCCTTCCACTTCTTCGATAAAAACATTGTCGCAACCGTCGACGTCGTCCTTGAATGTTTGTCTGGAGTCTCCAATAATCTCTCTCCTTCTTCGACAAAGCCTTGTGGTAAGTCATTCTCGACACCTAGTTTGGAGCTACCAACTAATTTCCCTCGTTCAGCAATCATCCTCTTACGATACTTCGCGACAACCCTGATCATCGTCGGCTATCTAGTCCATAGCTACTACTTGACCTTTTGTTCATTCTATAATTATTTTATTACGAGGTGTCGCAGCGACCTTCCAACGTAGTTCTTGAGTTAATCTCGAGTTATTGGTTAGTCTTCTCCTGTTTAACAATTATCCTCCCGCTCCTCAAGCAGATCAATTTTCTCCAAACAGTTTATCACAGCATATCATACTTCTCTTTGAAACTTCCTGTGCGATTATCTGACTTATCTATTTCAATAGTATACAAGGAGATAGCATAGCTACACTTCTGTACATCCAACATCCTCCTCCTCGCTCTTCCTACGACATCCTCGAGCTTACCCCACTCCATTCTGTCCTTCCTTGCTTCCTATTGCGCGACGACTACGATTACGGTCACCTACACTTAAACTGATATCATTCAACAGTCTACAAGTGGTCCTTACCGGAACAAAGCTTAGTTCACCACGATGTCAAACGATCCGGAGAAGGAAGAGCCTCCTTTCCAACGACTACCCCCACTCCCCCAAGTTCCGCAATGTGGTATATTGTTGCCTGAAAGTTCTCCTCCGGACTCAATTGGTCGACTTTTCCCTACATCTTATGTGAGAGGCGGTCCTCCTGTTGCTGATGATCGTTCTCCAGCCTCTGGTATTGATGCACCTAATATGGTGGTCTCTGATCGTGCTGAACCTGATCGTGGTCGTTCAGCCTCTGGACTATTACGGGCAGGAGGCTCTCTTCGGGACCGTCCACCCATTTTGTATGATATGAACAGATATGGCCCTATTCATAACAATGCACGCACATTTCACCCCGTCAATAGCGGTACCATGATGAACAATGGTCCTGCCAGCAATCCTCCTCCATACAACTCTGACTTCGTAAACGATGCCCGTGGTCACAGTCGTTATCGTACTCGCCGTCCCCCGCACTCTGGACAGACACCAGGTTCTGTGACGGATCAAAGTCACCCTTCCTCAGCCGTTCGACGCCAACCAATTCCTCCTCCTTCTCTTGCTTCTGGTACAGCTAGTACAACCGTTCGAGCTACTCGCATGACTGCAGTTCCAGCTCCAGCTCCTCCAATTGCTCCAGCTATTCCAGTCTCTAGTTCTACTCGTTCTCGCACCTGAAAGCAAGCTTCCGCAGGCGTCAAAAAAAAAGCTAAGAAGCCAGCTGCGAAGAAATCAACTGCGAAGAAATCAACTGCGAAGAGGCCATCGAAAGGTCGAAGCAGCTTCTGCATTCCCCGCACCCAAATGAAGGAGGTTGAACTTGCAGCTATCCGTGCTGGTTACGGCACTCTTTTGCCACGCAAGAAAGCCTTCAAAAATGCTCCTCCCGGAGCTTATGTAAACATCGAGATCACGATTGGTGAATGGCAACGTCTTCGGTCTATCAGAGATAATGGTGCTGAAGAGCGCCAGGCTTACTACGATAACCCTAGACCAAAAGAAATCGAGAACGCGATGAAAGAGGCGAGTGCGAGGTATGAGAAAACTTACGAGAAGGAAAGAGCAAAGGCCAGAAGCAAGGGTTATCCGGAAGCTATGCCCTTAGCAGATAGATTCCCTGTTGTTGCCCTCGCTGTTGCTCCAGTCGTTGCTGCTAATGCTGCAGACTCTACCGAAGATTTAGAAATGGCCGATGACGATCCAGTTTCGCCTGAAAGTAGTCTCTATGGTGAGAGCGAGGATGAGGATATGGAGGAGGAATAGAGGGTTAGAGTTGCTTCCTATCTGTACGGGGTGGAGACTGGGGCTAATATCTGGCAATTAGCATGGTGATACACACATTGTACAATAGTTACTTGGCTTGTTATGCCAATGAAATTATCAGAAACGTAAGCGACTGCTTCTACTAGTGCTCCCTCATATGCAAGGACTAGGATTAGGGACGAGCTAAAGGGTTGGTTATGGAGTGTGGGGATAGAGATGAAGTAGGGGTACTGAATGTAGCTGGTGCTATTGATTATGATAATGTGGAAGGAATTACCTTGGGCTATTAGCAGTACAATTGAATAATTTTCTTACTGATTGACTTGTATTCGAAGTTCTTGTGACCCGTCAATTGCTTGATTGTAGTATTTCTGTGTGTCCATTGTGTGCTATACTGTATGCACTACACGCCTAGTATGTATTTACTTCTTCCATCATATCTTATTAACTAATTCTCCTGTCTTCTTGTTCTGAGTCCCAGTTAGTCAGCACGTCTACTCAATACTCGTGATACCTCGCGAGAATCACGTGTACTGGTCACGTTCGCGATAGGCACGTGCTATTCACGTGTGATTCTGACTCAAATGTAAATTTTCGAGTCATTGTTTAGCGAGAGATTTGTCTGAAGATTTATCTCAATTGATAAAACTGGAGGATAGTCATTTTTTCAACTACTTTAAATTAAATAATTATATTTATCTAATCTTAATATTATCTACTATTAGCTCTTTTATTTTCTAATCTAATTTTACTATATCAAAATTCTTATCTAAAGGAGATGAGAGTAGTAAATTGATTGATTCCAATACGATTTTTAGAGTTCTTTAATTTGCAGCTTGTATGAAATGAAGTATCCTCCTTCTACTAATACTATACGAGAATAAGTATCTCTCGTTTTTATTATAGAAGAGGAGAGAGTAGAAGATAAAGAAGATTTTTAAATAATAAACTCTTCTTATTAGCGAATTTTATTGCTATTGATGTTGGACGGATAGCTGAGATATAAGAGGGGTGAGTAGTTATTCTTTTAATCTGGATTTGATTATTAGAGAGCTTTATACTGAGATTTTAGAGATTGGATTAAACATTAATATATGGAGAGAATTGAGAATTTAAGATATACTGAGCTGACTTTAATCTGATTAGAGAGTTGAATTAATGATTTATTACTGAAATAGTAGTTAAAATTTCAAGTTCTATATTTTTTTTGATAAAATATTATAGCATTTAACTTATATTAAGTTTTAGATAAAATTACTACTATTTTATATAAACTTCATTTCTTTGAATAGCGTATACCATAAATGATGTGAATTTATATATTGAATAGATATTATTATGAAATAACATGTCTATAGTGATCGGTCACTTGTATTATTAATTCTGATTAAATCTAAGCTCAGCTGAGCTAAGCGAAGTCGGAGAGATTTCTTACGAAGCTCTACTCTTTTACAATTTCTTAGGGTGATTTGTTAATCATAATTCGAGATACTCAACTTGCTTAAAGATTAAGAACCAGATTACTTAAATACACGTAATACTGATTATATAGATTGAAGAATTCTTAATTAGATTTTAGCTACTATGACGGATAGGATATATTTGTGTGATTACTCACTCTGTAATCATTAATCCAGGATCAGCTTGAAATACGCAATGTTTCATTTTGTAAGAGATGAAGATGTCCCTTAAGTATTCACCCTTTCTCCTAGTTTAATCAATCTTTATCGGTACGCTCCAGTAAGTGATCGTAACAATTACGAAATATAATTGTAAAAAAGCGAAGCTGTTAAAGTTACGTGATGTCAAGCATTATTCTAGTATATTTTATGTCAGTACAGGAATTCTCTGGATTTACTTTCAGTCCCTTATGAAACTTAATCTTCCGGTACTTGACCCCTAGTTTTTCGTTCATACTATCACAAGAATATAGCGCAATTGTGCACAACTCAACTTTCTAATACTCTGTTACAAACATAATACTTTTCTCATTTTCCATCTCTTTTCACTATAACTCAACACTAGACTAGCATAAAGCGTCATGAAGAACAGCGGAAGGCTTTCATAGTATGACTTGCAAATTCAAGACAACAAGTGAGATTCGACAAATCAATTTACTCGAGCTTAACCATACTAGCTAATAACACTTGGTGTACTTTTGACTGATGAAAACTATGTTCATATGATGAGTTAGTATCCAATAGAGAGCACCAGGTGGGTGTGAATGAAGCAGAAAGCAAAAGAGGTATACTCTTTTATTCCGAAGCAAACCTGTAGAGTCTCAAAAAGCTTATAGACATCTAGCGAGTTCAGAGATTCTATATCCCCAAGTTGTAAGCATTATACACCACACACATATTACACATTGTAGCTAAAACTTTCATCGATCTTATATAAGTTCTAGATATAAAACATGTAAATTTCTTCTTGACTTTCGTATTTTCTTTAGCCGAGTTTTCGTTTCGCATAAGTGTCGATACCGAACGAAGTACAATTCTGATCTATTGCCACCCAGCTGAGCTTATCTCGATAATGTCAAAACTACTCGAAATCTAATCTTAAAGCTCGAGGGTCTTTCTTGATTTTTTGACACCGTCTTATACACCAGGTGAGAGTGCTGGCACACATGATGTGGATGAATGTGCTCTCACCACTTCAAATTACTTATCAACTGAAAATTGCCGGGATTGTATTTAACATGTAACATAAGCGAAGAGGTAAATCCACATGCTAGAGGGTCTCTCAAAGATCCGAACGACATCCAGATTGCTTAAAACCCACTCAGCTATTAACATCATAGAAAATATCGACTTTTCAATTTATAATATCGTCTCATGTCACGTCAGTATAAGATGTCGATATCAACGATGTCTTCAAGACATAGAGTTTGAGTATCGTTTGAAAATTGATAGTATCATCCCATCATTAGGTTCACACTCAGATTTACATCCCAATACTTACATAATCGTATTGATCGTAAATCAATAGAAACTCGTTTATTATACAAGCACCTATTTTTATGTCTTTTTTCTCATCAACCCTCATATCGCATTTCTATTCCTACTAGCTGTCGATATAGGAGTCATCATCATTCCTTCACATCTTTGAAAAAGTTGAATTGACTCATCATCACTCGCGCGCGCACATCCTTGGTCTCCCGTCCCCTTTGAAATTGAATCCTACCCCGATGAATACTCGAGGATACTACTTAACTCAATATCTAAAATCCTACCGAAATTATCTCAACCCTTACTTATACTCAGTGCTTCTTGTCTAGTTCTCTTTAGTAAGATCTATACAAATACCTAGCGAAAGTCTCCAACTGTCAACCTAAAAATCATGTTCAGAGTATCAGATTTTCGACATATCAGACTCAAGAAGTTGAATTCTATATTCAATCGAATTTCTACAGCCCAATGACCAACTAATTTTACCATCTCCCTCTTTTCTTGGAAAGACGATATATCAATATTTACCATAACATTCCAAAGACCCGATACGAAAACTTCCTAACATCAAATCTACACATCACTAAATCACCACTCAAAAACATGAATTCACACACACACACAAGAACCAACATTTCAACATCGACGTAAATTTCAACTATCTACACCACCGAATTGATCCTACTCCAGTAGGATCAATTCTAGACGTGCAACAAAAACTTACAAGTTTTTGGTCAGGTGACCTGAGCGATGTTATTGGCTGATGAGTTGATTTTTAATTCATGGGCTTGGATTTTGGAAATCTGAGAATCTTAAAGATAGTAATAAGTTGGGAGACTCGTTCAGTGCTTAGTAGTTAGCTACATGACTGGCATTGTTATCTTATATTATATTATGAGTCTCGAATTGTTTGGTTCGAGGTATGGTGTAAGGAATTTATTAAGAAATTGTGATGATTCAGTATTCAGAGTAGCGTGGAGTTGTGACTTGAGAATACACTTTCAAGGAGCAAGAATATAGGATTGAATAGGGGTTTTTTATAGTAAATAAGATATCGTAATCTATGCTCATTGCTAATTTTCATTGTGCTGGTTTTCGATCTTCAATTTTTCAATATTTCTACTAGGGAGGCTTCATCTCATACTCTCCGAGACTTTCCTTACATACAACCCACTTGTCGACGAGAGAAATCATCCATGCGACACGGATATATGACATCTCTAATGTGCTCAGATCACCAGGAACATCCCATCCTACAAAATACATGTAACTTCCATCGGTTTCTTCTTCTCCACCTTCACAGACTCATCCATCTCAAGCCCAGGAATTAGAGAAGGCCCAACAACCTTGTCTTCTTCACTTCCACATAGACGAAGTATCAGAGGTTGCTCAGAAACAGGTATAATAGCAATCTTACCATTAACTTGCACAGCAGACGGCGACCCAGGTTCATTCTTCCCGCATGCGCCGATTCCAAAATAGCTCTTGGAAGTTGCAAAGATATTGCGTTCTTCGCCTGTAAATTGATCATCGTGATCTCTCCGTAATGTATCATTTTGGATAGGTCTATCATAATGCTCAAAGCGCAACGCAGCTCTTCCTCTCAACGTAGAAAGTGAGATCCCTTTCCAAGCATCGGAGCTTTCATCCTTGCTAGTGCTTCTCTCCCATTCCCGTAATAAAATGCGGCTCATCCAACTCTCATATTGCTCCACAGGATCAAATACACCTGTCAGCGTCCCGAAAACCAATCGATAAAGTACTTTCTCGAGTCTGCCGAGTTTTAATTAGGCGCCGTTCGTTTCCGCCGTTTTGGTATCCGCCCGAACGGTGAAGTGGATGTCAAGAAGTTTCTCTTCGAAATTCTCGGAGAAGAAATCTGGGTATGAAATTGTGACAGTGACAGTGTCAAAAACAAGATCCCAAGCTAAAGGAGTATCGCCACTAATCATTGCCTTGTGAGGAGTGTTAAAATTCTTGAGTTGATTCAACTTTTACCCATTGAGACGATCTTGATGGCGGCAAAAGCCGAGCATCCAAACCCAAGACGGTAGCTCCAGTTTGCTATCATCTCGACGCACAGTATGGTTGTAGGTAAGACACTCTAAGCTTTTGTGGCTTGTATTCACTATAGCTTCTGTTGCTATGTGGGAAATTCCTTTTGGTTTATTCCGGTACTCCAGACTCGGAGATGACCCGCGAGTATCCTCGCTACACAGTCCAAGAAATCCACACACACGACCTCTTTCATCTGAAGCATGAACAAGCTTAGACGACAAGAGCATGTCGAAAAGTTTTCTTGTGGCAGCGGTGTGACTTCCTGCATTCAAATCCTCAGAATGATCTCTAATGTTAGTTAAAATTACATTCCTTGGGTTCTTTCCTTGTCTTTGAAGTTCCAAAGTCGGAAGCAACGGAATAGAATTGATGAAATACCAGAAAAGTATCCCAAAACATCTCTACACAACCACAAAGAATTGTAACCTGGGTACCGGGCGGAAGACACGTTCTTTGGAATATTCGAAGGCGCATGAAAAATTTCCGAGCGGAAAAGGTGTCCACAATTTCAACAAAAGCAGGGCGCTTGGAAAAGTCCTTGAGCATGATTCCAGGAAAAACAATCGTAGATCCATATTCTTCTTTATTTTCCTCATTCACATTGACTTTAAACCTATCAACCTGATTGCCTAGTTGTGCCATAAGACCCCATACTTTCTGTGAATGAACAAGTTCTTCCTCCAGTCAGACAATGACCCTAAACGCGTTCTTGTGAATACTTCCCACGAAAGCTAGTTATTGAGATCGCTAGTTCAAATTATCTTGATTGATACGAATCGCATCGATCCAAAACAGAATTCTCCCTGAGACATCGAATCGCATCGAGTCCGGCTTGTGATCTGAAGCACGTCCATGAAATCCACGGAGTCTTTTCAGAGCTTTTACAATGTTCTCAGTCACCATGAGTGTTGCATTGTCGCAAATAATCTCGAAATCTCTAGTTCGTGCTCCCCATTCATAGCTCAACGCGATACATTCTGGTATATGCGATAAGATCTTGTGAACGAGACGGACTTGAATAAGCGACGATGGTGTACCGGGAATCAGCTCATACATTCTAATCTCGTGAGGACGTACGATGGCTTGATATTAGGATTATTCCATTGTCGGAACTTGAATGAGAAGAGGAAGATCAAAGACCGCAGTACTTTATCTTATCGTATCGCATGTTTGTATGTTTGTATATCAAGATGAACAATGCAATGCTAGGTAGTGGGGGTTCATGTGACCCCGAGGTTGTGTCATCAGCCAAGAGGTGTATCGAATAGCTCTTAGGGATGAGAAAGATCCGATCCTCATAATCACTACTTGTCGACTATTTACACGATTCTTGATGATCGCCCAAAGGTGATGGGTAGCACCGTGAAGCGATTGGGGCTCCGACATAAGCGGACTGCGCTATTTTCTGATCCCCGTGTTTTAGGCGACCCTTTGACACCAAGAACAGCTATGGCAGCCTACCTCTCTTTTCCTTTCGCTCTCCACTCTCCACTCTCCGCTCTCTCCTCATTTCACAAATAACACACTCAACTCGCCTCATCATACTAATAATAAACCACTCATCTCAATGATTTTATACGACATATCACTTCGACCTCCACCACCTTACCCATCCAACCCTTTACAGACTGTACACCCACCAAAATCTCACTCATGATTCAGAAACTCTCTCTCAAAATCGTTACTGAACACATTTCTCATTATTAATTAATCTCTGAAACAGTAAATTTTCCTAGCTTTTTGCTAATGTCACAAGCCAGTAAATGAACCAGGAATTCATCTTCATGTCCTTCCACTCACCAACTTACTATCCCTCTTCAAACTGTCATCTGCCGCCTATCAAGAAAGTCAATTGCGAGCAAGCTATCATATATTTTATTCCCCTTTACGCCAAAAAGCTGATGGAAAGTCAAATATTATACCAAACACTTAAATCATTAAGCAAGAAACTTTAGTTCCAGCTGAAACCCAGAAGAATTTATCCTCGCAATGAAAAAAGCAGATAGCAATTTCTTCATTTTCCCCCATTCCGTCTTGATCCACCCAATTCCACATTAACTCCTCTAATTTCCTCTGAACAAAAATTGCATTTCCTCTGGCGTTAAATTCTCCATCGCACTCTCATCAGCATTAATCGTACTATGAATCATGTTTGCCTTCTTTTCTTGTAACAAAACCATTCTACTCTCCACACTATCTTCAATACATAATCTAGTGATACTGCACGGTCTAGCTTGTCCAATTCGATGACATCTATCAGCACTTTGCCACTCTGCAGCTGGATTCCACCATGGATCAACGATGAAGACTTTGTTGGCTTCAGTAAGGTTTAGTGCGACACCACCGGCTTTGAGGGAAACGAGGAAGCATTCTACATTGACGTCAGTCATGAAGTGATTGATGGAAGCTTGTCGTTGAGCGGGCGTCATAGAACCATCAAGCATAACAGTTGTGATACCTGCACGACGGAGACGCCATTCGACGAGTTGAAGCATGGTAGTAAATTGAGAGAAAATAATGGACTTGCTGGATGAGTTCTTAGATCGAAGTTGATAAAGATCATGAACCAAAGCTTCAATCTTTGAAGACGATGTCCAATTTTCCATCTTGATTCGATTGATGATAGAGGATTTCTTAACTTGTACTTCATCTTGTTCAATTTCTGGTTGTTCAAGATCAATGGCCAACGGGATATGACATTGAGGACAATCAGGAGATTCTATCAAGTCAGCGATGAAAATTTGATGGGTTAAGAAATAACTTACCAGAAGACCTCAAGTAGTTCTTGGCACATTCTCGACATAAGTCATGGCGACATGCAGATTTTATAGCTTCCTCTGCAGTCTCATCACAAATACAACAAACAAGAATATTTTGGCCACCTTCACCATTCTTCTTCAAGATCAGATCAGGATGATCAGCAACTTGACGCATCTGCATGATAAGACCAAAGATGTTGGCATAGTTGTTAAGCAAGACACCTTGAGCAACATATGTTTCGTACTTTCTAGCACCATTATTCATGATACTGCCAGCAAAATCATTCTCTTCTTCACCAAAGAATTGCCTGTCAACATAGATTTCCTTTGCAGGAAGCTCCATTGCAGATGAATGATCCCGCTTGACACTACGAAGCATGAATCTATCAGTCAAGATTCGAAGCTTTCGGAATGCTTCCTTTCCAGGGCCATTGTTACCGAACTTTTGTATAGGATTGAGTAGTTCTTGGTTGAAGACGGAAACATGTTGCATACCACTGTGATTGCAACCAGTACAGCGATTTTCACTATTCATATCCCATTCCAAAGTCGAACAAGGGCATTGTTTACAAAAATAACACGCGAACGGTCGAATATCGAGGAAACGAACGAGTGAGAAGAATTCACCAATACGATTCTGCAGAGGTGTTCCAGACAAGCACCATTTGTGATTTGCCTTAAGAGCAAAGCATGCTTTAGCAGAACCAGAGGTACGTTGCTGAATATATTAGTATAGGAAAACTAGAATCGGGTATTAGGTCTTACCTTAATACTGTGTGCTTCGTCAAGAATAACCCGATGAAACTTGATCTGATGGATTGGGCTCTTCTCCTTATGAACTCCGTCCTTACGCTTGAAGCCTTTCTCTTGTTTCCGATACATAGACTCCAGACTGTTGTATGACATAAGAATTACATTGTACTTTTGCAATTGCTGAACGTTGTTACCCTTTGTTTTGGCTTTGCTACCATGAAAGACAAAGGTTTTTAAAGTACCATCTGTATAATCGGCAATCTCTTGCTGCCATTGCATGAGCGCAACGGGTGGTATCAAAACAAGTGAAGGCTCCTTGGCAGGGAAATCGGACATGATCAAAGATACAGCTTGGATTGTCTTTCCCATGCCCATCTCATCTCCTAATAAACCTCCACCCCAAGCCGTCTTTTCCATTGCTCTCATCCATCCAACGCCTTGAAGTTGGAAAGGCTTGAGTTCACGATTGATGTTTGTTGGTTGTTCTATTTTGCAGTCTCCAATCTTTGGTAAATCCTCCAATTCTTTCCACATTGTGTGTAATTCAGGATGTTGCTGCTCTAACCGCTGTCGTTCTTTACGGCTACGTCGGGTACCTCTGTCTTCTAAGCTATTGATAATTTGACGAGCCTGACGCGCACTACGCACACGTGAAGCTGCAGGCTGAATACCAGCAGCAATCGGACCTTCATCATCAGAAGTATCAGTTCCAATCATAGAATCATCGTCTGTGTCGAATGTGTCTGAAGCCGACACAGGTGAAGGAAGATCTGTAAGAGTAGAACTGGCATTGGATTCCATAGACTCCTCTGTCTTGAGTTTGGGGATGGGTGGCTGGGTTTCTCGTTTGATCGTAGTCTTACGTGCTGACGATGACTTGAAACTATTTTGGAAACTTTCAGAATGCCTGTGAATAGCCTTTGAAATTTTGCTTGATTCTTTTTTGATTGAACTTCGTGGAGTAGAAGATAAATTTATGGGCACATCCGAATCTGAATCGATAACCATGAAATCGGCATCATCATTTAAATCGTTGTATCTAATACTCTTTCCTCGGTTTGGGGTTCGAAAACTGACAGCATTGGAAGTACTCGAAATTTTAACTTTGGGCTCAACTTTTGCCTTCTTATACACATTTGAAACTCTACTATTAACAAATTCATCATCTTCATCATCCTCATTAAAATCCTCATCAAATGTCAACTTGACCGGTTGGATATTGCGTGAAGTTCTTCGTAAAGAAGTTGAAGATTCGGCTGCCACTGGTGCATTTGATATCTTGTATTCTTGTTCTTGAAGCTGGCGAGCAAGTTGAGCATCTGGTGTATTGTCGTCGTCGACTTCGTCATCCTCAGAGTCGGCGTATCTTCTTTTATTGGGATTGAGAGAGTACATGCTGTTTTGAAGTGCGCGAGCTCGATCAATTGCGTTCAAGGAGGAGGCACTTTGGACTGGGTTTGTGGTTTGAGCCCGGCCTCTTCGTGTAGACCCAGTTGTATTTGAAGGCTGGACAGGAGCTTTGGTAGAAGCGGGAGTTGCAACACCACTTGTCTCTGGAGTAGAATAGTCACTTCCATCATTGTAGTCGTTGCTGGTTGAAACTGTGGATAGAGATTGGCGAGATTCCGCAAGTTTTCCTTTTCCTTTCTGTTGTGTCTTGGTTGCACTTAGATATTCGCCAATTAAGGAAGGGGATGGAAGATCCGACAAAGAGCCGTCATCATCGCTATCCGCAATGACTTTGGAATTTTTCGAATCGGTCTTTGGTTGAGGTGCAGGAGAGGAAAGTTCATCAAGCTCAAGATTGGAAATTTGTTGTTTGACGGCTAGTTCAAAAGGTTAACAGAAGGTAGAAGGTATATTGACGAAATTAGGAAATGTGAGAGGAGCTTACCAGATAATCGAGAGCTTGTTCGACTACTTCTAGCACTACTCGGATTTCCTGAGTCTGCGACTTTTCGTGGTCTTCCTCTTCCTTTCCCGCTTGGCGCCATTGTAAATCAAATTTCACCAAACGGAGGGACGATGAAAAAGAGACCGAAAGGATGTGACGACGATGGAGGGGTCGCTGGATAAGGAACAAATTTCGATGAAAGAAATACCAACAACTCGATCCGCTAAATTGATTGAATGGTATTCCCCGATAGCTTGTTGTCTGCAGCTCAAAAGGATTATGCAGGTACGACGAAGGATTGGATATAGTGAGGACGGCGAATGGTGAAAATGGCTTCGAGTTGAGCTTCAGCTCAAGATGTTCTCATGGAACTTATCGAATCCAAAGGTCAATCGATATCATCAAGCCGCCTTATCGTGATAATGCGACCAAAACGCCGATTCCAGCACCTAGGAAGATAAAAGAACGAAAGAAAGAGGAAAGTGACTGGAAGTATCAAAGAAAGGTTTGTGAAGTTATTCACAATCTTTTTAAAAGTTTCAAGTGAACGACAAAGTAACGGGTTATTGGTTGTTGGGTATTGGTTGGTGGTTTGAAAGAATTTTGAGTCGTATGGAAGATTAATCAGATTCAGATTCCGTCGGCACCAAATTGCCACCTCCTGGATAAAAAATTGACGGAACGTCATTCGTCAGATAAAGATGAAAGACGCGATTCGAACACCAAAGTCCGCGTTATCACGTGAGTAATCAGGCAGCAGCGGGCTTTTGATGGCATCTGATTGGTGAGATTGCAGATTTTGATTGATTAGATAATGTTGATAAGCATTTTTAAAGTATTTTACTGGGTCTTGCTGGGGTCATGCTAGATCTGGCATGTCATCGCCATCACGGTCTGTGTGTTCATAAAACCGCTTTACGCGGCATTTCAGATTGGATGTGAGGCAAAAAAGGAAAAAGAAAGGAAAGAAATGAAAAGGATGAAACCATGAGAATGAAAGAAAAATAATTGAAGTTATTCACATTTTGGTTGATTGAATTCACTCTTGATATTCAATCCCACACTTCACTTACCACAACAAAAGACAATTCTTGGAGCGAATTCTCCATCAAAGAATAAAGTTGCGACACAATTCCCTGAATTCCTTCATTTCAAGACACCATCGATTATCTGGACGGAAGGAAGACCAGCACGTAAAGACTGCCATTGGTATTCTTCGGATTGACCGGAATTTACGAGACTTCATACGAGAAACAAGGGCAACAACATGTATGCCATTTTCATTACAATCTTTATTATCATCTTTGCTAAATTATGATAATATAGGAATCCTCCTCCACCTCCCCCTCCACCGGGAGGTCCCAATGCTCATACAGCTCCCAGAAGATCAATTCGTGGACCGTAAGTCTTCAATGCAGCTTCAAACTTTCTTGGATACTAATAAAACAATAGTCAATCCGCACTTACCGATTTCCTGGCTGTAAGTGATCAAATCATTCCATCCAGTTACGACTCACACTCACTGACCATTTGCGCAGGCTCATAATATCGATGCTAATCAAATTCGTCAAGATGCAAATGCTCGTCGAGCTGCTGCACTCGCTTCACAACAAACCGCTGAAGGTAATGGAGAGGATGAAGGAGAAGGAGAAGATGAACCAGTATCTGCGCCTGCTACACGTACCCGTTCCCGCCGTAATGAAAGTGAAGCACAAAAGAATAAGAGAAAGAAGGAAGAAGAAGTATGGCTACCAGTGCTCTGGATCGAATCAAAAGCTAACGAATTTATAGAAAGCAGTTGCCAAAATCAAGGCCTCTAAAAGATTCCAACGCCAAAGAGCCTTTGTATCAGATGATGATATGACCGATGAAGATGAAGCCGCACTCCGACTATTCAATGAAAGCATGGCGCCTTTACCCGATCAAATGGAGAACTGTGTACTTTGCGAAAAGAGATTCACCGTTACAGCATACAGTCGAGCGGGTCCGGACGGAGGTCTTCTTTGCCCACAATGTACAAGAGAACTCAACATGGAAGAAGGGCAAGCAAAAAAGAAGAGAAAATCTCAAGCTGGAGCACAGAGAAGAAAGATTCAAAGTAATCTGTTGGATGGTGTGTATCCAGGCGCCAAAGATTTAACGACCTTGTGTATCGAAACATTAGCCAAAAATGTCGACATGGCCGATGACTTGGGAGATTTACCGGAACCACTCATGGATAAATTGTCAGCCATACTTTCTAAGAGGCGTCTTTTACGTTCCAATACTTTGAATTTATTTCTTCAAAATGGTCGTGAAGTCATCACCATCTATGAAGGAGCATACCTGAACTCAGATGACTACATTCGAATATTTCAAGTCGTGCCAAGTGTCAAATCATTACGCATTCGATCTGGTATTCAGTTCAAAGACAAAGTAATGGAACATCTTTTGGCATCCACTGTCAAGCTTGAGCACCTCAGTTTGTCTGGTAGTAATCTCATAAGCGATGAAAATTGGAACCGTTACTTCACGGAGAAAGGTTCACACCTCAAATCCTTCAAGGTTTACTATACAGATGGTCAATTTGGTGATGATCAAATAGATGTTATCACCAAAACGTGCCCTCAATTGACTCGTCTTAAAATTACTCATAACCAAAAAGTCACTGATGAGGGTATTGCGCATATTTCACGTATCCCTACTCTTCAACATCTCGGTTTAGAAATCCAAAAGAGCAAAGCCTCAGAACCATATGTTCAGATTCTTGATAGTATCGGACCTCAACTACAGACTCTCTCTCTTGGTCAAGTCCATGAAATTAACGATTCTGTCTTGAACGCTATTCATGACAATTGTCAAAACTTAAACAAATTGCGCATCACAGACAACAGTGTCTTGACAGACGCAGGTTTCGCAAACCTTTTCACAAATTGGTTAAATCCTTCTCTTTCCTTCATTGATTTATCTAAAAATCTCCACATCTACTCTTCCGTTCCTCGCGACAACCTTTATAACATTGGTCTCTGTTCCCTCGGGTTCGAAGCTCTAATGGCACATTCTGGTCTTACTCTCCGCTATCTCGATATCAATTCTTGTCGACATATTTCCCTCTCGAGTTTTGAAAAGGCATTTTCACTCGAAAAGGAATATCCGGAATTGGAGGAAATGAATATCAGTTTTTGTCAAGAAGTAAATGATTTCGTGGTTGGAAGTATTTTCAAGACTTGTCCGAAGTTGAAGAAATTGATCATTTTTGGTGACTTCAAGGTTAGGGATGTGAGGGTTCCGAAGGGGAGAATTCTCATTGGTATGCCTAATGCGATGGGGATGCAGATTGAAGGGACTGCGGATGGAGGTGATGGGATGAGTGCTTGGTGAGGGGAGAGAAAGTGGGACGGAGGAATAAGGATTGGTCACTCGAGATTGAATGAGTGGCGAGTTGTCGGGGGTCTGATTTGTGATTACTGGGGCTGGAGAAGTGCGGGATAGATATATGTAATGCGAGATGTGTGACTGATTCTTGAGAGCACTTTATGCGTGGATGGATATATGCATGGTGTTCATGGATAACGAGGCTATGACTCCCGTGGTCCCATGAGGAACACATACTTAGTATGTAGATTAGCATGTTGATGTCATGACCATGATTCTTTTAATTCTTTTTTTGACTGGGAATTTCTTTATATACTGCATGAGTGAGATTTTGTGTGGTGAGATTACCTAGTATCTATATTGAGGGGCGAACTTGTGTCTCGGGTGACGAAATGAGGGGGAGTAGGGTTTGGAGTTGGATTTAGACTCGTGGTTTGGGTTTAGGGGGCTGTGGTGTGGTGTGACCGTTGCTCTCGGAGATGAGTATGAGATGGGGATTGAGAGGGATTGCGATTGGGATGTAAGAACATGTGATTTGGGGTATCTTTTTATTCTGTTTCTTCTCCACGACTGAGCTGCGCGTTAATCTTCTGTTATTATGCAATTGATACATAATACCGATTTTCCTCCTCGCTACCTCTCAATATTCCGGAGCCCAATACACACATGGACCGTACAGCAGACCATTCTGGCGCTTCATCTCCTTTCTTCTCCCCCCTAAATTTTCTCTGCCTATAACTCCGATTTTTGTTCCATCTAGCAATCCAGGAGTACATATCCTCATCCAGATCTGACCTAGCCTAGCAATCCACATCTTCGAATTCCCAAATTCCAACTCGCACATCTATTCCCATGCTCATCGTCCACCATCTAAACCAAATGTCCCGGCAACAGGAAATTTCCAATCCCTTCCTTAACACGATACTCGTGTCCACAATTCGCACAAACTAAACTTCCCTCGTCGATTTCTGTTTCCAAAAGAAGCGTGTGGAGTTCCTTCATCATTTTTTCGTCTTCTTGGAGGGTTTCGGGGGTGGGTGGTTTAGGGGGGAGAGCGGGGAATGAGAGCTAGATTACGTTTTATGTTAGCATTTTTCTTCTTTCCTGAGGTTTTCAACACGGATTAATTGCTTAACCTGAGCGCAAAACAAATGTTGCAGATAGGCAATAGAGAGACAATCATCTGAAGAAGAGCGCAGGGAAGAAAAATCATACCTCAGAAGCAATAACACAGAGCGCCTTCCAATCAATCCGCGGCAGAATATTGAGAAGTAAAGCAGTGTTCAAAGGTATATCGTTACTAACAAGCGAACATTCTTTTGGATGGAGAGGAAACGATGCGCTGGTTGATTTGCACGCTTTCACGGCGCAGGTGAGGAAATTGAGAGTTAGGAGTTTCATTTTTTTCGGAGTTGCGCGGCGCGCGATGATTTGAATTGGTGGGTGGGTTCGTATGCGGGGGAGTGGTGTGCAGATTGTTGTTTATTGTTGTGTGTACTCAGTAGTTGAGGATTGGTGGGTGAGATTGGTGGTGAAGGGATGGAGTTCAAGGTTGTGTTGTGCTGTGTGGTGGTGTTGAGTAAGAGGAAATTATTTTTTTGCGTTCGCGGGGGAGATAAGATTAGATTAGATTGACGCTAAAGGGTAGTGGCTTGGCGTGGAGTCTGACTTCACTTCATGGATGTTATCTTTTTACAAGACCGCGCTTAATTAAGTGAGCGTTTATGTTATTTTTTAATTATTTTGATTGCGAGCTGATGTGTTTTCGTTCGGTTGCGTTTCAACATGTCCAATATGCATGTGATTCGTCACTGGTGTGGTTGGAGGGGGTGTATAACATGGTAAGTTCCTGATAGGTTGGTGCTTATTGGACGAATAGGAAGCTCGGGGAAAAGAAACATCTTTGGGGGCGGTAGGAAATAGCTTTATGGGGATTAAGTATATTTTCTGGGTCAACAAATGACCTGGGTTGAAAAGTAGAGAGGCTGCACAGCTAAATCTCTTGCTGTTCCTTTCGGAAATGCATATGGGATACCATGAATGCTAAATTCAATTAATAGATAGTATGGGGGCGGAATCAGCATATCATGTACAGAGCTCCCTAGAAGTAGTAACAGAAGTTGTGTATCTGAGATACTTCATGCAACAGACTTCGCTAGCAGACTCTGGTGAGTTCCTGTCACTCTCATTTTGCTGAGAATTTTCGGTTGTATTATACCTCTACCTCAGTTCAAAAAGTTTCACTTATTCTTCATGCTGAAACTTTTCATGGGATTCATAAGCTGATCGCATTGATACTTTTAGTTATTGAGAGGTGGAATAGGAATCAATGGTGCTGCAGGACGAATTGGGGGCGTAAAGCTTACAGTGACTACGAGCCTCCAATGCCAAAGTAGGAGAGGGCTATTGGGTATTTACGCGCTACGATTCAGAAGCTCAGCGTAAACCCTGCAGATTGGAGCCTCGATTGGCTAAATAGGCATGTAATCATGCTTGACAAGGTTTAGCGTTAATGTCAGATATTACACCCACTGAGGACTGTTGGCCCTCGTAGCTCAAAGCGACTGAAACTCGCAGCGTCTAAATTTTCTATTTTAGTAAAGTATAGCGATTGTGCCCTATAGATAATGCACTGGACTGTTCTATCCCACGGTCATTCAAAAAATCAACCCCTTCTTCGAGATTAAATAATGCTCCACAGACTTCAGCTACCCAGTCCTCAGCAATTAATAGTGCCTCGCTAACCTTTGATGATCAGTTGTCGATGGATTCAATAGCCTCCGCATTGGATCCGAACACCAGGCATAGTCGGGGGTTTTCTAAAGATGACAGAATTTGGAATTGGTTGAAGAAACTCCCAGATGATCATCGACTAGATCTCAATTCTTTCCGAGGATTTCTCTCTACAAAGAGCAGATTAGAAAAGTGTAACTTTTCATTCGAGGTCAGAGATTTGATACACCAAGGATGCCACTTTCGCCACAAAATCTCGTTTGAAAGACGTAATGATTTTGAGTATGAACAACCACAGATATTAGCGTTTGCATCTGGAATTGATCCGGGAGGCTTGAGTTTTAGTAAAGGGTCCAAGAAAAGCTCCTCTGATTTCCCCACAGGTCCCACCGTAAAGATTTACGCACAAAGGAAAGCAGCACAGCTGAAAATTTAACGAGATGGCTGGGCAGATGAACAATTGTCGGGACATCGATCATGTGATCAAAGAGGGCACTGTATTAGCTAGCGTCGCGCTAGCGCTACCCTATATAAAGTACTAGCTTCCCATAGATAATAATAATCAAGAACAAATACAACCATAATAGACTAAAGTACTTTATACTTATATCAACCAAATTGATATTAATACTAATTAGTTATATCACAAATTAGGGCCTTGTATTCTACTACAAAGCACTAAGTGTTTTGAGGTAGTTTTTAGGATTAATATAAATTCTGAAGAGACTACAAAGAAGATATCATTGTATCTAGTATAATGCACTATCTCTTTTTGTTATACTAAAGAATGTGCTCTAGATAATTGTATCAGAAAGATATATTCAAGAAGATCGATCTTGTCAATTGTAACGAATCGAGCTTGCGTCCATTACGCATTCACCTCTGTACTGTATATTATACAAGGTAACCCACAAAACCTTTATCTAAATACCTTTATAAACACTCTCTCATAAACACTCATACCTACAACCTTCGAAATACCTACAAATCTCGGAATACCCTCACATATTACTATGTCGGACAGCAACAATGCCATCAACCCGATCACCCCTAAGGTTATCGACAAGAATCTATATATAAAGAAAGAAGAGAAGTACTATAAGGAGTGATTAAATTTATTAAAGGAATAACAAACTAATAATAGAATTATTGATTTTGATACTAGAGAATTCATTAAATATATTAAATTTAAGCATAAACAATATAACTATAAGAATATCAATGATAACGAGCTTACTAAGATCTTTTATAATGACTTCAATATATTCACAGCTGTACAATTCGCGAAGATCCATCAGATGAATACACGAAAGCTACGTATGGTATTATGTACCCAAGAAGTATCAATACCAAAAACAAGTGTTAAAACATCTAAAGCTTTATACAATCAATCTCGTAGGTTTACTACAAATGCGTGGACAAAAGAACAAGTTTAGGAAGTTTTGAAAGATTGTAATATTAAAGAGCCTAAGTTTAAATCCAGAATATTCAATAAATTTATTGAAAATAACTTTAAATATAAAAAGAACAATCAAAAGAATAAAAAAAGCGATAGAGGAGGAGATTTTGATAATAATGATAATAATAATAATAATAATAAAAAGGATGATAAAGGATAATACAATAGGAATAAGAAATCATTAATATATTCCAATTCTCAATTTTTTATTAGTTTATCCAAATTCTATATTAGCGAGGAGAAATATAATGGGGATAACGATAATTTCGACTTCAAACTCTTGATATTCTATGAAATCATATAATGTACAAAGGTACTAATAGATATGTAATATAAGGTATTCCTTATTATACTTAAAAATAATGTACTTGAGTTTTTTCATGTTAATTATGAGTTGCTATTATTTACCTTTAAAGAACTATATATTTATATACAGAATAATTTTGAGGTAAACAAATATCAATATAATATGCTATCTAAATGGAATAGTATTACTCTCAAATTAATTAAAAAGAAAAACAAAAACAAATCACTCAGCAAGTATCTTACTATTATAATCAAGCAATTATACATACTACAACATCGATTTGATCTTGCTATGTGGCAGATATCCCATCTGCACAATAAGCTTATACTTATATATAAGGATATGGAGGTATGTAATTTAGCTTTTTTTAACCTTAAGAAAGAGATGTTTGATTTAATTAATCAATTATAATAATCTATTAACATATGGGAGAGATTATATAAGAATAAAGAAGATGTAATATTATTTATTGATATAAGATTCTGCAATTATAATAACAACAATCAGAATAGTTCCAAGGATTTTAGGAATAATAACTTTAGGAGTAACAACTTTAAAAACAATTCTTATAATAAGTCACAACATTCCAACTCCTCAAATTAATACAACCAATGCTGGATATACAAAAAAGAAAAATGCTAATCCACAAAGTACTCTAAGGAGGAACAAAACAAACAAAGATGTAAATACAGGAAAAAGATCAAGAGCAATAGTAATAACATATTTAATAAACGCTACAACTAATGGATAATTGAATATAAGAAAGAAGCTATCGATGTAGAATCTGATTCAGAAACCGAAATGGGCCTGTTTTTCGTAGATCTTGATATTGAAGACAATGCGGACAAAGCATTTTTTGTAAGCTCCAAGTCTATCAATGGCCAGAAAGTGTTCAATCAATTATCAATCAATATAATATTGTATACGATAACTAGAAACCTAGTTGAAGCTATTTTACCAATAGAGAGCACAGTGGATATCTTTTATACAAACTATATAAGCAAAGAATTCTATAGTATATATATTGATATAGTATGTATAGGAAAGTCTATTATTGGGATTAGATAATATTATGCATGGAAGCAGATTTGCCCAGTCACATATGATCCACAAACAATAGATATTATGAATATATACTTTAAAAAGAGGATTGCAATATCGATAGGATCATTCTGTGTCAATATATTATTTGGAGATATCAACTTCCATATTGTAAATGTTGATATTCCATTCTTATTAAGCCTTAAGGATATAAATTATTTTAAAATGTTTTATAATAATATTACTAATTAATT
>PQXJ01000359.1:0-39013 GCA_004786225.1 Botryotinia narcissicola | reverse complement strand
GCGGGAGTAAAAGGTTAACGTGTGTCTTTAGTATAGAGGCTAGTGCTCTATAAGGCTAGCTCGGCTAGTCAGCAGCTAGCACATGCTTTCAATCACGGAAAGGTGGATCTAGGGACTTTTTAGAACAGCCTTAGATTCACGCCGGTGTTGAATTATTAATCACACTAATTATCAATCCATCTCTCATCTCAAGTCAGTCAAGTGAAATGATTGTACCGATATGATATGATGGCATACATTTATTGTATATACCTGGCTGGCCTCTCTGAATGGAGCCAAGCCAGTCTTGTTAGTTTACAGCCATGTGTAAGGTATTTATTATATGTGTTATATATATTCATATTTAAAATCTCATTGATATATACATATATATATATATATATGCACATAATCCCTTTCATTATTCCCCCTCGATAATCACATTCCATACCACTTTATCACAACTCACAAACCGAACGAAACAAATCCATCTTCTTTCATCACCCCATCAAGGAATAAGAAGTCGACAACAAACAGTTGCATTAAAGGATAATCCGACTATCGAAATCAAACCCATTCCAATAACCCGATACCGCCTCGACTCCCGCCTCCAGATAAGACTTTTTAGTACAGTCTCAGTCCCAGTCCCAGTTTTAGTTACAGTCATAGTCACCAGTACCAATACTTGCGGTAGATTACGTTCTCGTCTCCGGTCCTCGTCACAAGACACCCAATCGCATTGTCACCAAGAACCTTCGATTACTTTCTTCTTACGAATACAAGTACAACGAATACAACTAAGACAACGAATCTTCTTTTCATAATCATTTTCCAATTCCATTCAACAATTCCCTTTGTCCATTCATCAATACGACTCTTCCCTTTCACCATTAATCTCATTGATAATACTCAACTCCTCTTCAATTAACATACATACCATTAACCATCCATCATGTATACTCCTTCAAGCGCCACTTCATCCAGGTCCGCCTCTCCAGAATTACAATCGGAATCAATGCAAATCTTTGTTAAGGTTTTGTCCGGCGACAGTATGTTTATTCTTTAAATCCATTCATTCTTAAAGTTTCCAACTAACTCACTATTTAGCTATACCCATAACCGTTCCCGAAGATACCACCATCTCGAACCTCGCCCATCTCCTCTCTATCCGCACATCCTCGCCATCGTCATCACTTCGTCTCGTACACGCTGGAAGACATTTACAGCCATCTTCAACCCTCACCTCGAATAACATTACTCGAGACTCGACAATCCACGTTGCAGGAACACTAAGAGGCGGTATGCCACCTAAGAAGATTAAGTGCAATTACAAGGACTGCGGGGTGGCAGCACAAAGAATTGTAGGACACTGTGGATTCTGTGAAGGAGAGTTCTGTGGGAAGCATAGAATGTTGGAGGATCACAAGTGTGTGAAATTAGAAGACGTGAGTTGCCCTATCTCCGATGATGTATCTCCTGGGTCCAGTGCTGGGGAATCTGTACTCCGAGAGGCATTCGATGGATCTAGAATGGAAGAACAGATTCAATGGTGGCAAGTTGGATTAGGAGATGTGCTCTCAGAAATAATGTGCGAAGATGGAATTGTGGGCTGACTCATCTCATTACAGTGCAAGAAGGAATGTCATGACCGAAATGCAGCCCAACTAAATGCCGAGCGAACTCAAGTCATCAAGGGTATCTAGGCACCTAACTCTCTCCTGAAAAACGCATCCCGCCCGAGATTATACACGGAGGGACAAGAGACATACCTGCTCGATCGTCATTTTGACCACCGAACTCTACTTTACATGGTATCCATGTCGGTAATCTAGGTTTCCCCAAAGTCGTGTTTAGCCACTAGCGATAATACATCTCGGGTTGAGATCACCTCTACTCACCCGCTCAACATACCAATTCTCTTCGTTTACATTATGGGTTTTAGCGGGCGTAAGGAAATAGCATATTTAACATCTTCTCTTCCATTCCATCAATTGCGTTGTCAAGCCCATCTATCTCTATTTCCTAGTGGCTATTGGGAGTTTTGATGGTTTTGATGCAATTAAAAGGGTGGTTGACTTTGGGTGTATGGGTGGTAATATAGTTGGGGTTATCTTTCATGGGAGAGATAGGGTCGATCTGTTATATAGTTTTTGAATCAAATTACATATCCGCTTTTTTTACACTTTAGCATTTTGCATGATTGCTGAATATTTCTGTCTTTTAGTTGTGGCCTTGCTAGTTGGCTGTCCTTGGCCCCCGTGAATGATGTATTGCAGCTTTGAAACTTTGGGTGAGTACAAGATCTCTGTTCGAAGAAGTATTTCCTAAAATTATTCCTTTACTTCTTAATTGTTATTTTACCTTTTCCATACGATTTCTCATTTCTGTTTGTAGTCTTTTTTTCTTCTTCTTTTTTTCGCAAGTACTATTTTATTACGGCCACTCCTTTTAAGGTTTACATGGTGACGTCAATGTTGAGGGAGGGGGCTAGGAAGTTATCACTAGTAGTCATGTCCGATAAGTGAGATGTCTCTTTTCTTCTCTCTCTCTCTCTCTCTATTACATAAAGTCTCGGGAATGTAAATGTAACCTTACAACAAGTAAAGTTGTTTGGTGGTTTCTATTCCGTAGCCGGTTTAGTGTGAGTTTTCAAGCGCTAGTAAGTTAACTCCTTTTATCCTTCTGGCGCGAGTTCCTTCATTGTTGAATTTGGATTTGAAGAAAACTTCGTCTCTTCAAATATCCAATCTCCTAGCAAGCATTTATGAGGCCCTTGCAAATACGCTTATACGAGAGGTACAAGTTTGTTGTAATGAGCTTAAGCAAAGCATCCGAAGAGCGACTAACAAAGAATGGCAACGTGAAAAAGACAGATATTTGAGATTCAAATAAATTCGTGGTTCTTGAGACGACCGCATGTTTCCGTGAGGGTCGTAATGGCATAGAAACACGTCAGAGTCGGATCTTTAACTTCGTTGCTACTCATAATCAATGAAAGATGGTACCTCCGAAACACCTTCTCGTCATAATGCTTTCACCTTGACCAAAAAACAATCAAGTCATCGTAGTCTTCTTCTGTGGGCTCCTTGGACTCTTCATCTTTCAAAATCTCGCTTCTCAAATTCCGTGCCCTTTCAATCCAAAGAAGACCTTCATGACTGTGTTCACTACCCATCTGGAGAAGATGTTTTCCTTTCAGGAAAGATGTACGCGCAACTTGGTTTTTGTACCAGTGTTTGCTTCCCCATATTCTCAAAGCTCGATCCAAATATTCCCTAGAAACAAGTTCCATCAGTAAATTATTCTCAATGCTTTCTGCGTCAATTACTGAAATAACTTACTGCGCTTCAGCGTGGTCGTTCTCAAGAATACGGTGCCCGGCGATCTTGTGGCATAGATCGGCAACCCGGTGATGGTACTCTCCCAGCGTTGATTCTAGCTGTTTGAGGCTTGCTTCGTGCAACTTGCGGCTTTCTTGCATGAGAGAAATGTATTGGCTGGTTTCGCCGATCTTCTTTGCGACTTCGGCCTTGCTGGCTTTGACATTTCCGTGTCCGTGGAGAATACGCCCCGTTCTAAATCGATAGAAGTAGAGAGCTTAGCTTGCGTGCATAGGACTGTGAGTCTGCATGTTGTTTTTTGCTTACTTGTAAGAGATGTTGTCCATCTTTCCAAATTCCCGCTCTCGCTCTCTAAGTGCAGTGGCAAATGTATCATCTGCTTCATCGAGCTGTCCTTGCATCCAGTACGCAAGTCCAAGATTTGCAGCCGGAAACCCGAGCATGTCAATTTGAAAATTGTCTAAGCTTTGAAAGAGCATTATGCTCTTCTTAAAGTACTCGGTTGCTAAGGCAAGCTTGCCGATCATCATATACGCGATACCGATCTGGCTATTTGCAGCTGCCAGTCTCACATCAGGCGTCCCTTTCACTTCAAACGTCTTGATTCGCATATCTAAAAGAATCAAATTGTTGAAAAGACACCCAGCGCCGTCGTTGGTCTCATTCGCAATCGCTCCAAGTGTATAGTAAATATTACTCAGAACTTCGAGATGATCAGGGGGTTTCTCTGTTATTTTCTCATATAGTCGTAGCGCGGATTGTAGGTATGGCTTTCCTTCGAATGAGAAACCACGTTCATGCAGATAACTACCTAATTAGCAACCAGCAAGCTTCATATTCAGTTTGAAAACCACTCACGCTCCACCTTCCTGAAAAAGCCTGACCAATTCCACACTATATCTCTTATGGGACCATGATTTTTCGTTGGATTGATAAACTTTGTGAATATGTTCCAGGTGTGAGAAAACTGCTTCACAAGTGACCCATCGACTTGTTTTATGCCGATTCTCCAGAGCATCATTGAATGGCCATGCTCGGCATATAATATGGACAGCGTCACAAAAACTGATGTATAGCTCTTCTACGGGGAGCCAGGTTCTGGCTTCTTGTGCTATGATACGGTGGATCGAAAGCTCCCTTCTGATTTTGTTCCTTTTGATGATAGATGAAGATAGGAGTGCATCTTTTGCCCCTTCAAAGTCTTCGGTGTCATCAAAAAATGCGGAAGGTTCGGTATCGCTAGATGAGACCACAAAAAAGCTTTCCTGGATGCGATCGGGACTCAACACAGACAGGATACGAAGCAGCCTGACAGCTTGTGCATCTAGATCTGCAAAATTCCAAGCTGTTGCCAACATGCTTCCATGGCGGAACTGCTGTAGGGTTTTTTTGGGATCTCGGAGCTTGGGATAGTTAGTGTGGTAACTTTCCATGAATTGCTGTAGCGACCATTGCCGACGTCGAATTACGCCTCCCATGTGTACAATATCCAGCGGGTGACAGCCTAGCTCACGAGCCATCTCAAGTGCAGCCTGTTTTTCGGGTTCACTAAGGTCACAGCTCGTCACTCTCCGGATAAACTCAGAGGCTTCTGTCTCCGGAAAGGGCTCTAAGTCCAGTCCGGTTATAATGCCACTTACGACTGATGCAAGTGGATCCCTGCTTGTGACCAAAACCGAGCCATGACGGGCTAAGCCGTCATGTGGCCAGTAGTCGGCAAGCAGATTGATGTTGTCTGCATTATCAAAGATAAGCAACCAAGGAACATCAGTATTAGCAAACCACCTCTTCGCGATTTCTCGGTTCGCAATCAAATCATCGGCTTGCCCAGGGGGTTGTATCTGAAGTGTTAAAGCAATCTTAGCGTAGGAAGAAGCTAGCTGGGCCGGTTCGGCCGCATCGATCCAGAACATGGCTCGGAAATGATCCGTTTGCGCATAGAACCACTGGACGGCGAGCTCTGTCTTCCCTACCCCACCCATCCCACAGAGAGCATAGTGACGGGGTATCGGGGCCTGTGGGCTTAAGTGAGTGTCGAGTTCATGAAGCTCAGCCGTACGACCAAAGAAATCGGGATTCGAGGAGCATCTCGGAAGAATTCGAGCTGGCAGCGTTCCAATTGCTGACTCGGTCGAGCTTGAAGACCGCCATGAAGGGGCGATTGAGGAATATTTTGATATGTGAGAAAAACTGGAAAAGGGGGAACTATTAGTATTATCAAGCACTGAAGAGGGACTGCCTATTAAAAGCCCTGTTTGGCGGGGCTGTGGAGTCGGAAGCGCCAAGGAGCTCGAGTGGGGCACGGGTACAGGAGCATTGCGCACCGATGATTCTATGTTCGACGGTCAGTCTTCTTTATTATATAAGCACAGCACCTCGGAAGAAGGAAATGTTGACACACTCTTTGCGGATTTGAGTAGACCTTGAAGAAATTCAAGAATGCGATGGGTGGCGTTTCCCAGCATATCGAACCGGCACAGATCTGCGTGTGCAAAGTCAGACTGATAGCTCTGCTCTTTGGGTAACGACGTTTTGGCGAACTCCTCGTCGACCAAGGTCAATGATTTTGACTTGAACCAACCCACTCGCGTTTCCTTCCCGTCGTAAACCGATAAGACAGGTATCGGTAGCTGAAAGGTTTCGAACTGCAACGCGAGGTTGCAGATCTGACTTCTGCCTGGGGGATCGTTAGCACCACTGGCTAGTGAAATGGGTTTGAGGCAGCCTTTTTTCCCGCTGTCAGCGAAGCGTGCGATAGTCGTATATCTTTCTAGCGCCTTTTGGTCAGTCCCAAAGTTGTGGGGAGTCCCAAGGAAGATGATCCCAAGAATACTGTCAAGAAAGGCTTGAAAATAATCTTTCCGCGCACATGCGAGATTTAATGCCTGGACGAATGAGTATATGTGTCAACAAAGGAATGCAAGACAGAACGCAAACCTTCTTCAACAGGATACCACCCAGACTGTGACAGATAAAAATGCACCGACTACCCGCGAATTGTCGCTTTTTTTCAAGTAGATCAAGCAATCCACCACCAAACGCCAGCAAGGCTTCCCAAGTCTTAATCTCGTCCAAGCTTTCACCGTACTCATACGATAAAATTGAAACTTGGGCCACTGATTCAAAGCTCTTGGGGAACTTTTCCAGCGCTGCAATAAGTCCCCAGTGCTTAACCGAAAGCAACCCACAACCAGGGATGGCAATGATACTATCGTCAGGTACTGTAAGCATATTGTTTCTTCTAAGAGGACGATTGGTTGGATATTTTCCTTACAGAATTTCGATACCGTTGGCAGCCGGAAATGGTACACGGCCTATTTCCCGAAGTACAAGACCTTGTTTAATACTATGCATTCCCACAGTGAAATTACGTTAACGCAACTAGAAATTGTTTCGCTGAGAATATATGGTAATTCAGAAGGATGGAAACCCCTCATTTTAAGTTAGAGTATCTTTTGTTTGGAATTCATACAGTCGCGTCTACTCGGTCTGGCTATCACTCGCAAGTCCACTCATTGAAGTACCCAGCGTCACAGAAGAGCAGCCATGCTTATTCGTTTCTTATTGGTAATCAGAATGTGACCATAATATTGCATGGAGATCCTGCAACGGGCCTATTTAAGCTAGAAGCATGCCCAGCTAGAGAAAGTGTGGCCAGGATAAAACAGCTTTACTCTTTGCTGGTTCACAAGTCGGCAATCACTTCGGATCACCTTTTATCACTTCAATAGTCTGTAGTGAATAAAGACTTGAGATTACAGCAACATTCCAATTTTCGACGTTAGTTCCATTCGTCATTGATTTAACATACTTTGAGCGGAGTGATTATTACTGGCTTTTTACGTATTTCTCAAACTCGATAACAAGGACGAGAATATTGCTACTATGCAAAACTCCTCAACTCTTCAGATCGTTTCCTCCACTTCACAACCGGTGCAGTCAGAGTTGAAATTCCTCAAGCGAGACTCATTGTGGAATCACGAGAAGCCTTATCGAATGCGGTACATACCGGTCGGAGATATCCCGAACACCAATTTTATCATAGAAACGGTTCCCGTCAACATATATAATTTGCGACCTGCAATACCAAGCCTTTCGCTCGATAGAAACGGGTTTGAGATACACGACATTTGCAGTAATCTCAGCTATGAAGAATTTTTTGACTATGAAAAGGTCCATAGCGTATACATGAAAGAAATACAGCAGATGGTCATGAGAGTATGCAAGACCAAGCATGTATACCCACTTGATTATGAGGTAAGCTACTACAGCCACCCTCCTGGAAACTACACTAATGTCTATGGAGCTTCGACGACGCCATGAGAACTTCCCCATTTCTACCGGGGAATCGTATGACTTTGGTCAGCCAAACTCACTCGTACACATTGGTATGGCTTTCTTTCGGGTATCAAGATTGGTAGTATATAACCTGCGACAGATATCACCCTCGATGGAATTAAGAATATTGTCAAGGAAGTCTACGGACAGCGTGGCAATGAGATTTTGAACTCAAGAGTGCGATGCGTCACGTAAGTCACTCTTTCTGGTTATCCTGCTTCGAACTAACAGTGCTAGGGTATGGAAACCATTGAAAGGACCAGTCATGGACTGGCCATTAGCGTTGTGTGAATCAAAGTCTCTCGAAGATGCAGATATAGTGCCAGCTGATGCTGTCTACGAACGGGTTGTTGCAGAGTACTGCATGGTCCATCACAACCCCGCACAGTCATGGTATTATCTTAGGGAACAAAAGCCAACAGAGGCTCTGATATTCAAGGCTACCGATAGTAACGCGGAATCAATCAGCCGTGAGCCTTCTTTTCTCCTATTATCACCTCAGAATTTCAAATCTAACCATTACTTAGGGTGCGCGCATGGATCTTTCTACCTTCCCGAGACTAAAAATACAATCCCCCGGGAAAGCATTGATGTGCGAGTTCTGGTCATGGATGCAGATATTGATTATCCCACCGAGGTAGAATGGTTTACATAAAGCTCTGTGCAGGGAAGATAATGCGATGTAACCTACTGATTCCATTCTAAATAAACGACCTCTATTGCGATCACTTGCAGATGTGGGTGTGATTGAAAAACCCTGAAAATTCGCATCACCGTTTTGAGATTGTCTTAGTTAGCCAATTGGCAAGTCATAAAAGAAAGTGGCATTGCCCTGATAAAGACTACATAATGCAGCTGGAACATTCCACAAATCAGAACAAACGCATCGGCATACTCGCATAATAATATTGATAACTTCCAAACCCTGTCATCTTTGCTTACAAGAGGCGCAGTTGAAAAGGTGCCCCTTTAACCATAGCAAATCAGATCTCTTGCCACCAAAAGAAATCAAAAGTCTGCTTAAAGATAGTCCTGTAACATCCAAACAAAATTTGAGATTTTCTCGACGGATCGTATGCGGACCAAACGAACAAGGGAACCTTGTAGCATGCGTAATCGTTGACTGTTGATTGTTCATTCTTGAGGATTGCGGCTGTCATACTCGGCTGCTAGCTTTCGCGGTTTACTAACAGTGTCTCCGGTTTCGGTAAGGATCGCACCTTTGGGACAGCCATGAGATGTCAAAGAGGTGTCGATTTCTCGTGGAGGCCAGTCGGCCTTCCATGGTTGATTTTTTGAAGAAGATTCTTGGTTGTTGGTGTTAGGTTCAACTGCCATATTCCGCGGCTTGCTAACGGTATCTCCAGTTTCAACGAGGATAGCGCCTTTGGCACAGCCATGAGATGGCAAAGAAGAGTTGACTTCCTGCGGAGGCCAATTTGCTTTCCATGGCTGGTTCTTGGAATGTGAAGCCATGTTAAGTTGAATATCTTGTAGTGCTTTGTGGTTTTTTTGCACGTATCAGATAATAAAGTGAGATTGGGTGAGCTTTCAGAACAGATAAGGGTGGTTATCGTTCTTGAGTCCAAAATTGCAATGTCCACAATGGCTTGCTGCGGTCGAGCATTTATATAGTTGGGATTTCTGCGCCAACAGCGGTGATGATGAAATTTATTCTTCCACCCTCCTTTTCTTGATTCACAGAAGAGCCGCAGTGTATGCTTACAGCTGTAGTGTGGTTGTTACTTTACACAAACATTCATCGCCGATGATATCATATAAAAACACCGGAAGGTAATGCACCGAGGCTAGCGAAATAGCCCCAAAATCAGATTTTTGAGGTTGTACTAGTTATGCGACAGCAACCTCAATGACTTCCATTCGACGGTTTGGCTATACATTTCCTAAATTAACCGAAATTGATGTAGGCACACCTGCTCCCAGAACCTTTTCTAACGTTTGGTACCTAGGTATGTATCTCTGAATTTCTAATGGGTTAGGGACTTTTGCATTCGTTATCGGGATTTAGATTTAGCTTTGGGTTTATTTCAATTCTATAAATTGAACTTGAGTGTCTGTATCGGTTTCAAACCAGGTTCTATTCGGTTGTTCCTTTTTTCGAGAAGACTCGGATCCATAATCCAAATGATCAAATCACTCAATCATCAAGCGGCAACTTAATTGATTAATTGAATTGGGTAAATTAAAGAAAAAGAAAACTATCGAAGGATGCACTAGTGTTACATCTACTCTCACGCGCTTCCGAGATTCAAGGCGCTTATACTATTCAAGACCCGGCAGCTTTCTTCAAAAATTTCAAAGTATTGTGCATCAGAACTTGTTCTAATATAATCACGCCAACGAACTTCACCAGAAATCCTATTAGCGTGCTGTTCGACGATTCACTCCATTGCGATTCCCCCTGTTATAGTTTGTCATCAATCTGTCTCCAAGTATCAGACCTATCTTCGTGTATTATTTAAAACTATGGCGGGTAGAGCTTCCCAGCAGCTAGATGTACCGATACTAAAATCATCTTCATTGATCGATTCAGAAGTTATAGTGACCATAAACAGCTTACAATATCTGCTGGTTGATTGCGTATGTTACATTCGGACTTTACATCAATTACACCGTATAATTAACTGAATCTCAGAAACCACAATCCTTCCTCAACTTACACTCGGATCTTGAGAAAACTTCAGCATTCGTAGTTGTGTCTGTGAACAGTGGCGACAAAATTGATGAGAAAAAGCTCCAAGAATTTCGTTCCATTTATCTAGACCCAGACGACATCTTCCAACCGGCCTTTCTGAACCAGATTGTCTTTCTAGGTGCAGAAGAGAATGAAATCGATTTGCAACCTTCTGCTCTTTCTCTTTTTGCCAAATGGAATACGAAAGAACGATATTTCGTATCTTCTCAGAACAGAAAAGATGATATTGCACCTGGTCCTTACATCTTGTATCGAGGTCGGATCTACGAGCCTTGGAGAGTTTATAATGATGAGACCCTCTCTATGATGATCTCATTCAAGCCGATGGGTGGATATGAGAAGACAGAGTATACCTTCCATTCTTCATTGCGTTGATGAATCTCTAGTTTTAATGAATACTCACAGAATGCTTGCGGAGCTTGACAATACTTTTACTGCAAACAAAGTCCGGATGGTTGTTCCCTCCCGGTCCTACTCAGTCGTAAAAAGCTCAGATAAGCCTCTTTCGGGTGTCAGAATAGCCGTGAAGGATATCTTCGATATCAAAGGGTTCAGAACCTCGCTTTGTAATCGGGCATGGACTGAATATCACGCTCCAAAATCCGAAACAGCTCTTTCGGTTCAACGACTACAGGATCTAGGTGCTGTGATTGTTGGTAAGACCCGCTTAAATGCAATGTTAGTAAGAGAAGAAACCATGGAATGTGTTGAATTTTTGGCTCCGTTTAACCCAAGAGGTGATGGCTACCATACTCCATCTGGAAGCAGCACTGGTAGCTGTGTCGCTCTTGCTGCTTATCCATGGCTTGACTTCACCCTTGGCTCTGATAGTTAGTATTTTCGCGAAGGTAAAAAGAGGCTTGGCCGCTGACAGAGGTTATGATCTAGCAAATGGCAGTTGCAGAAAACCTGCTTACTGGATGGGATGTTTTGCCATTCGTCCGACAACCGGGGTTCTGGATACTCATGGCGTTGCGTCTTTCTGCCCGTCAGTTAAATTGGACTTTTCCGCAACATAGCTAATTTACTTTACAGTTACTTCGACGTACCTGCCTTCTTTGGGAGAGACATTTCTCGCTTTCGTGAATTCGCCGATCTATGGTATGGCAGTTCGCCTCAATTGACAAAGTCTGGAGTAGAATCGAAAGTAGGTCTCTACCAAGCTATACCTCTATTTCGCTAGGCCGACTAAACCATCTAACCGATTTAGGCTCCGACTACAATTCTTTACCCCCTTGACTATCTTCCCACCTCAAACAAAGCTCAAATGGATTTTATAGATTCGTTTGTGCGGGATCTTGAGGGATTTCTCGGAGTAAGAAAAACCGAAATATCGTTGGCGGAAATGTGGCGCAATAGTTCTCCGAAGTCTGCTGAAAACATAGAACTATCTGACTATCTGGAAACTGTGAGCTGCATACTATAAGTTTTCGTACTATGCTAATCTTTTGAGGCCGGAACACTCCCATATTACAAGGATGCATGTGGGAAATTAGAAGAGTTCCTCGAAGGGTACAAGAGGAAATTTCATAAAGCGCCATTCTTTCATCAGGCTTTGCGCTGGAGATGGTAAGCACCAACACTTTCACTTTTATATCCCTTTCATCTTCATAGATGCGGGCTGTGCCTGATGTAGAAAGCAGGGAACAAGCAAATAAGACCTCGCCAGAGGCACGTGACGAAGGATGGGAGCGCATCTATACATACAGGAAGTGGCTTCTCGCCAATGTGTTCAAAGATGGGGCTATAGTAGTTCTTCCTATTGATGAAGGCAAACCTAACAATCGAGAGAACCCACCACCGTAAGCTCTCTCGTGATAGATGTCGTCTCGTCTCTGATCTAACTACTCTCATTCCCTTCGGACTATTAAGCGGTTATTCCCCTCTCTACCTATCACCGATAGCAGGTACTCCTGAGGTGACTGCCCCAAGTAAGTAGTTTGGATTGAATCGGGTAATTGTGGATTCTTACTGTTATTTTAGTTGGTGAAATCACATATTTTTCCCAGGTAACACAGCGAGAGGAGCCTCTTCCTATTAGCGTCTCAGTTGTATCTTGTCCAGGTTAGCGCTCTCTTTGAACTTCCCCATGCTTGTTAATAGTTAACGTTTGTTTGTAGGTACGGACCTTGATCTTATCGATCTTGTCCATGAAGTCTTGAAAGCAGGAGGGAATCCTGTGAGTGTTGCTGCGGGCAGGTCTATTTTTGAGAAATAATTCAGAGACAATGCTGCGTTTTGCAATTCACTTGGAAATTTGGGTTCATATCATTCTATTTAACTCCACCTAATGAAAGAGTCATCCGTTATCTACTTGAGAAAAATCTTTATATGTGTAAAGATATGACTCATCCTAGCTAGTTCTTTGTGGCCCTTTCTAGGTCTAATTGTTGACTTGGTTACCGAGATTTGAAGCACTTCGTCGTCTTGAGTTGTAGCCAGCAACATACCACAGTGCATATGAAAGAGCCACAACCCCCGCAGCCACAGGAGCAAATATCCATAACTGGAGTTCCCCCTGTCCAAAAACCGCAAAATTCATTCCGAAGATGGAGCATGTGAAGGTCAAAGGGACAAAAATTGTTGCTAATAATGTCAATTGCTCAACACGCTGTGCATTTGCGACACCTTTCGCGGCTTCTTGAAATGCTGCTGTATTTACAAGCGATTGCATGCCCTTCTGGCAACCTTTCGACAGTAGCTCGGCCCGTTGACTGAGATGTAAGAAGTCATTCAGTAGAAGGCCTCTCATACCGTCAGCGACCCCATGCTGATTAGTGCCCGGGCCAGCTCTCGGCCATGCAAACTGATCTTGGCTGCTTAGAACAAGAACAGTCTCTTTGATTCCATCGATATGGTTATCGATGAGCCTTCTTAAATATTGAAGATTCACCATCGATGCTTTATTCAAGTTTTTTGACACTTCCAGCTCGTGGTTGATTACATCATTGATAATATTCAGAAACTTTGCTTCGGACGCAGCCGAAAGTCTGAACACATCGCTTATGGCGTAGAGAGCGTCGTGATAAAGTATCTCCTTATCCAGAAACCGACCATATTGAAAAGGAAGTAGGCAAGCGTTTTGATTTGCTTCCCATGGTTGTATAAGTGCAGGGGGTATAGCTTCTTGGGAGCGATCATTGCAAAGAGAGAGGTAATCACGATGTTGAAGTATAGGAAGCATATACGTTTCCCAAGGATTGGTATTATCTTCGGGACACCACGGACCGGGAATGCTGTTACTCAAGTCGCGTGCATTGTCCATCCATATCATAGCTAAGATTGTTTACTGTTAGTGTTAAACAATCTAAATATACTACCAGATATTACGTACCATTCCACGAATCTGCGGTTTTGTTGATACAGATAGATATGGTCTGTTCGATGACGCTAAATCTACGACTTAAAATTGAGAAATTGCGCACAACTGAATCTCCGATGAGTGCGTTCGACTTCAGACTTATATGATATCTTCTTAATTCCGTGGCTGCTGCCGCACGCAAGTCTTCTATATCTTCTGGTGTGGATGATATCTTTCTTTCGAGTTCGCAGATCGATGTAATGTTCAATCGAAATATGTTTTTCATGTAGGATGGCAGGAGTGGTGTGGAGTGAACATTCATACCATTTCCTACGGGAAATAGTAAATGTCTTTGGTAGAAAGCAGGATCGACTCCATACACCATAAAGACAGCACGTAACCAGTCCGCATCCGGGAAACCACGTAGAAAAACGATGCGAGCTTTTTGGGTTGACTTCTGTTCATGTTTTTTGAATCTTTCTATCCCCTGGGTATTGCATTCGAAAGCTGTAAACGGCGCGCCAGGCATTTCAAGATTATAAGTAATGAGAAAAGGCTCGGATGACCGCGATTCATGAGGACTATTCTCGTAACTTGGCAACTGCTGAAGAAAGTCGGCTAGATCGTCATAGTCGTTCCCCGGGTAGATTGCTATTTTCCCGTTCAGTTTAGAGTGATGTAGCACATCACTCTGTATGTTGCAAGAAGCTGCTGTAAACATCAGTTATTTTCAACGCTTGAATCGAATGCACGACCTTTTCTAGAACAACAACAGCAGATCCACAGGATTTGACCAATATATATGAGGAAACTTACTCATGATCCTTTAGTGCTTTGTAGACGCACAGGAGACATGCGAGTTATGAGATTGGCAATAGATACAGAGGTCTTGATGGGTAGAGATATGATGTAGGCAAGGTATGCCCATTGAAAACTTATTGATGTAAAGGCTTTGGAGATAAACTCCCTGATACTCTTAAGGCATACTCTAAAAGCAGCACGATATGCTTGAAGATGTATACTAGGTAATCTAAGTTGAGGCTGAGAACTCTGTGTCTACCAATTACCAAGGTTGTCATTTTGAACTCATGAGTTGATTACTCGTTACGATTTGAGCGAAAATGAAGATCAGGCTGTATATGGTTGTAGAGATTGGCACTCGTCCAAAGCTACCTAATTTTCAACTTCCTTCCTCCTTCAGATTTAAAAAAGGTTTGGCATCTCTATTATCTTTATTATATAAAAGCATGCAGAAAGCAGTTCATACAGAAAGGAACATGTGCGAGAAAATTTGAATAAGGCATAAATCCCTGCAATGTGTTATACAATTGACCAACGATTCGTATTTGCTTGAACAAATTAAATCCCAAAAGATAAATGGATTTTTGCTACATTCGGAAAAAGAAGAAAATAGTTGGTTTATTTAGCAAACGAGTGTGCTTCAAGCTGACAGAGCTAACTGTTATTGATTCCTGATGAAGGTGCATTTGCACGCGGTGACGCCCGTTGCCACCCTCTGTTCAGCTCTTCTTCAAGGTTGCAAAGCTAGGATTACCTAGGTCTTTCAATATCGGTGTCGAATAAATGGAAGATAACGGTCGACATTTTTATGGGAGCAAATAAATCAAAATTTAAAACCAATAAGAGCTAGAAAGAATGCGGTTTCTGCAAAGGTAGGAGATGGAACTCTACAAAGAGTGTGGTAGATCAAGCGGCAGCTTAAGTAGTGTTCGAGCGCGTTATGGCTGGGGCTGGAGCCATCAGGATCACGTGATTCAAAACTCGATGGGAATTCTTGTTTTGTGTTTATCATTCTTTCCAGAGTTTTGGACATCTCCATCTGTGTTTCTGAGAGCTTACCAGTAGGCTCTAAAGTATTGGGACTTAAGCCCAAGATCTAGAACGAAGAGAAGAGAAGAATTACAGGTCAGTTCAACTTGATATGATATCTAGACACCACCACTACTGAGCATCTCCATTGTTTCCATATTTACTACAATAATTGTACGTTCTCTACGACAATCATTTATGTTTATCATTTATGTACTAATAATAATCAACAATCGTGCAAAAATACGAAGATCAAACCAAGATTATTAGTCCTATCCGAGACCCTCCAAAATACCCAATTTTACCATGACTTAATATTTCTAAATGAACTCTCCTCGGTCCTAGCCTGAAAGCACTGTGAGGTACCAATCTCTCCTATTCATAAAAGCCAGACAGCATCTCGAAGTTCTCATCTTTAGAGAGGAAGAAAGTAGTATACTTCTTTGAGGACCATGCAAGTTCATTCATTCTATTGACGAAAATATTTTTGGGCTGGATTAGAGGCAGAGGTTACGTACAGTATCGATCATGGCTACGGAACAATCCAATGAAAGATAGGCAATTGCTTCAAATCTGTATCTCTGAACCAGGAGATTATCTTAGCTGCAAACATTATGGCTTGTGGGATTATGCATACAATAAGTGTGCACATGAATTAAGAATACGAATGGATTGACCTAGGTTTCAGCAGGAGGCAGAAATAACAGCTTATCAGGCATGGCAGAAAACAGCACCTAGATCGTGGAATCTGGTTCCGCTTCTCTTGAGTTGCAAGTGTATGTAATTACTGCATCAATTTTAACATTTGAAGATAAAGACAAGCCAGATGCTTTCTAGTTAATAGTGAACTTGTGATTTAATCGGGTCATCTACCCCCCAGAAACTTTCAATTCAATCTGCATCAAGACCACGATTCGATTTCTATCACTGGTTCCAGCATTGAATCTTCTTCGGTCCGTCTATAGTTGCTATACCGCATGCCATCCTCTTTCAGCGAATTTCACATGGAGCTCTATGGCGGCCCCTCAAGACAACAGAGGGATGACTATCAATCTGTAAGAAGCTCGAATTTGGATTGAAGTTGGTCACAATCTAGAACATGAATAATTTTGAGGAGTTGTATATCATTTCATATTGTTATATATTGCGTGTTATAGAGGAAAGATTCCTGAAGCCTCTGATGATGATCGATGGTATCGAAGACTTTAGGGTAGAGTTTCCTAGAGCATTTGAACGAGCGATTGGTCCTCTTGACAACGAACAAGTGTTACCTTGAAGTCCGAGAAAGACCATTGCTTGACGAAAATGCTGCATGGGGTTGATATGTTCTGGGTCACCCTGGCAGATGAAGGCGTAGGTTATGGACATACAAGTTGGGCCGCTTTTTGACACTTCCATTTCGTATGCTTCGATGACACTGAATGAAATAGATTGAGATTCCATAAATACGGTAGTGACTGTGGGATCGAGGCCGAGATACAAGCTTCTCTCACTTTCTTGACCGTTGACATTTTGGCCAAAAGCATTTTTCGTAATGGTCGATCACACATCTGGGAAATGAGATATTTAGCAGTTATTTGCGAATATTCAAAGCTCCTTCTGTACATGTCTGCGAACACAATATTTTATGAAAATTCCTTATGCGAGCACCCCCAGTTGCTGACCCCACACTGTCAGCACAGAGTGGTAATATCCTATCATACATTATCAATTTCCAGGCTCCAATCCCCCCCCCCCCCNNNCCCCCCCCCCCTGATGAGTCATCTGTGCTGGTTCAATAGTACAAATGAGAGGAAACCCGTTGACGCAAAAAGTGATGTCCAAAGGCAAATTCTTCATTTCATTCCCTCATTATCTATCCTTCTTTTCCGCGATCACAGCATTGGTTATTGTGTAGGTAACGTGGCATTAAAACAACAATGAATCAAAACAATCACATTCGTGAGTTCACCAAGGATAACAGCGGACAAGGTCCTTCAAAGGTTCCCGGACATGGTGATATATTTTTATTGAGCGAACTACCCAAGAGTTCGCGATTTCACCAAGGATCAGATGATTGGGAGGAAGCGTGGGAGCAAAAGCCTCGTCTAACAGCTCGAGAGCTGGCCATGATAGGTCTCACCAATCTCTTGACCGATATGCCTAACTGGCACATAGATGTTTTCAATGACAAAGATACTGCAATATGGCACGAAATAGCCATGAAAGATAAATTGATAAGTGTGAAAGCTTGGGAGTGGTGCTTAGCTGAGTTGAGAGACAAGGCGAGGTTGTTCCGTACTACAAATCGTGTTCTTGCTTTGGACGCCGGAGCTTGTGTTTCCAAATCAGATACTCTCGTATCTAAAGCGCTAATGAGAGAGCTCAACATGACTATCGAGGAACTGCGTGCTCAGTTCGACAAAAATGAGGTGCAGAATTCTCGTCGAGATTAACAAGTTGTTAATCTTGTTGATCCATCATTATTTCCGCTCGTGTACGGAAAGACAAAATTTTTACTGGAGGGAGGAAAAGTTGATCTGAACGACTTTTCCAAGTCATACGGACATGGTATCACTACAGAAATTCCACAAGTCCATCCAAAAAGAAGCGATGTGACAGGTGCTGCTAAGAAACTGAAAAGGGTGGGCTTTCCCTTCTGTAATGATGAAGATCTCTACCGCTGGTCAACAAACTACCAATGGCTTCCATGCGAGGTCGAATTTGATGGGACTTCTGACACTTCCGTGCGCATCACCTCTTACATCAACAATCTACACCCTATCAAAAACAAAAAACTATACGACATGATCGAACAGCTTATGCAATTAGTCATAGAGCCTTGGAATGATTGTTTATTGAAAGGCGAGCACGGACGCGTTCCCATCCGAATTAGATCATACGGCACAGTAGATCAAGAGGAAGAACTGGGCAAATTCATACCACCGACCGAAAGGTCGCATGAAAATTACCTCAAACATCCTGAACCAGGAACTGCATTCACATACGAAGAATGGAAAGAAGGAAAGAATGGTAAGTTCATTGCAGATCAAGCTGTATGGGAAGGTCTTCCCAAGCATGCATGTTGTTCAGAAGGAAGGCACAAGGATTTTGACATTGACCACGAATTCTACAGCATTGCTCTACAGGATAGCTTTCGTGTAAAAGGACTGCAAGTTTTTTTGCAGATTGGAAGTTTCGATCTAGGTGAACGAAATTACTTATTTTCAGGATGTGATTGGGATATCGATGGGACACAGAGTGAGCACATTGCTGCTACATCTATATATTTCTACGATGTGCAGAATATAACAAATGTGCAAATTTCTTTTCGACAGAAAACTTGTACCAGTGAATCAGTATACCGTCGTTCGGAAGATGAGCTTTCTGCGAACATTTTTGTCTCTGAGGAAGATGGGTATTATGACGATGAGGGTTCTTTTCATTTCTGCCCTGCTACTCAGGATTTGGGCTCAATATTTGTGAAAGAAGGACGATTATTGAGTTGGTCCAACGAGTTGCAATATAAAATCGAGCCTTTTACAAGAAGCAGTCTTACAGAACTGGGAAATGCGAAATTCATCAAACTTATGTTGGTAGATCCACATTATCGAATTTGTTCGACCCGGAACGTGCCACCGCAAAGTCATGATTGGTGGGCTAATGAAGTCTTTGGAGAGGAGAATTTAGGAAGAAAATTGCCAGCAGAGCTATTGAAGATGATCGATAAAGCTGTGGATGGATGGCCGATAGGGAGAGATGAGGCTAAGGAGGAACGAGATAATCTACTTGAAGAACATCGCTGGGCGAAGGAAGCCGAGTCTCGTTCGACGCATGTTTTTTATGGGTGGTGTGATTGTGCTTGTCATACGTGACACGTCAGGGTATTGTCAAGATCATTAAGAGAGATAGATTGACATTCAATTAGATTTTGAGGTGGAAATTGTCTGCAAAGCGGCGTTTTATTTTCTGTTACATTCAGCGGTTTGTGGAAATCCACATTGAAAGCATTGAAATGGCAATTTTAACTTCTGTTTCTTTGATACTATGAACAAGAACTCATAACTAACACCAAATACCAGTTCTTCTTTTTCAATTTTCCATCCGTTCAGCAGCCTCCATCTACCATCCATCGTCAAACCTCACATGGACACCACTTTGACAACAAGCTGCAGACAACATGGGATACACAAGAAGAGTCTGAAAAGTTAACCAAGACAACGAATATAGCTCCCGCGCACACAAAAATGGAATCAAATAATTTCCTTAACAATTTTCCACTCGGAAATCTAGACCCGGACTTAAGGCTGTTGATAAAAACCTAAAACTACCAGGTCGTGCATGTGGGGAGAATCCCCTATGCATAATTATCTCGGAATATCCGCAAAGCACAATTGACTATCCAGACAATCAATGATGTCAGGAATGTGCTCTGCAATCAACTGAACTTGGCAGCATCTCTTTTCTAATTCGCAGTAGCTGCTGAGAAAGCAATTGCAATAGGAAGCACTCGCTTCCATTGACAAGAATTTTAATTTTCTCTCTGGTTTTCGAACTCGACCGTTCAATAAGTACGGCATTTATTGCATTCCAAATGATTTTTGTCGATCCGAGTTAACCTAATCAATCATAGCATTATTGGAAGTCAATTCTTGCTTTTAGATGGACTGATTGATCAAAACCCTTTATTGATCGTTCAAAGGGTCCAAGAGTTATATCCAATTGGCTGATGTCGACATCGATATCAACCATAGATCCACAATTATCTTCAAGCCAAGAGACCTCGGCATCGGTAAACAATTCTATCCCTCCTTATTACCCCAACTCTCATAAAACCTTAAGTGCATACATAATCTTCTTCATCGGAAACCTGTCTTTCCTTCCATCTCCATAATTTTCATATCTAGATTCTTCTACCCCGATTATTAACAAAGCCGACGCTGTTGTCCAAGACGGAAAACTCAATTTATGATAGCGCGGGGTTTGCTAAACTCCATTCCTCGCTAGTAACGCTATCGACATCATCGTTTTTACTAGTTTAAGGATTCTCGTGTTCTCCCACGGGAACTTTTGTTTACTTGCTGTCTAAAGCCATATGTGATTGGTGCTCTTTGCGGATTTAAAATAGCTTTATCTCATCCAGACTTTTTGGATTGGAATCTTCGGCCGAAATATAGAGGCTGGCAAAAAGTGGAGTTCAGAACAATACACATCATACCAAGGCGTAGTGTCCTGGATTAGATCATTGAATACATATACCATGTCTACACCCACGAAGACTCCTGCTTCTGTAGCTACAGATAGAATCCTCTCTCTTACAAATCACTTAAAAGACTCTTTGAATCCATCTGACGACTTACACAAAGCAAAAACAATGGCATCTTCATATAAATTTGAAGGATGGATGGCGTTAGATAAGGATGCTGCTAAGGGAAAAATGGTATGGCAAGAATTCGAGCCAAAGACTTGGACGGAGGATGATGTCGATATCAAAATTGCTTACTGCGGTATTTGTGGTTCTGATATTTATACATTGAGATCTGGATGGGTTTGTAATTCTTTTCTTGGACTTTGGAAGTGAGGAATAACTATTTGGCTATAGGGTGCGACAAATTACCCAGCTTGCGTAGGACATGAGCTAGCTGGTACTTCTGTGAAAGTGGGGAAAAACGTAAAGCACATTAAGCTTGGTGATCGATGCGGTGTTGGTGCACAATCAAGTTCTTGTCTGAAGCCTGAATGCGAGGAATGTGCGAGTGGGATGGAGAACCATTGTACAAAAATGGTTGGAACTTATAACGGAGTTTATCCTGATGGTTCCAAGTCATACGGCGGTTATGCAGATTACTGCCGTGCTCCATCGCATTTTGTTATCAAGATTCCCGATGGACTTTCTCTTGCCGAAGCAGCTCCTATGTTGTGCGGAGGTGTCACAACCTGGTCACCTCTTGTGAACAACGGAGCCGGGCCCGACAAGCGAGTCGGAATAGTTGGTATCGGAGGCTTGGTCCATTTTGTTCTTCTATGGGCCAAGGGTCTCGGCTGCAAAGAGGTTGTGGCAATCTCCCGATCAAGCGGAAAGAAAGCCGATGCAGAGAAGATGGGCGCCACCAAATTCATTGCTACAGACGAAGACGAAAATTGGGCCAAGAAGAACGCTAGATCTCTTGACTTGATCGTTTGTACCGTTTCTAGCCCAAAGATGCCAATCGCTGGATATCTTTCATTGCTAAAAACCAAGGGTGAATTCATTCAGGTTGGAGCTCCAGAGGATGTCATTCCAGCTTTGAACATGTTCGCTTTCATTGGAAAGGGAGTAAAGCTTGGAGGTAGTGCAATCGGTACACCAAGGGATATTAGCGAGATGTTGGAGTTCGCTGCCAAGAATAATATCCATCCTTTTATTCAGGAGAGACCATTATCGGTGGCTAACCAAGCTGTTGTTGATATGGAGGATGGAAAAGCTCGTTACCGCTATGTTTTGGTCAACGAGAAGCATGCAAAGGAGTTGAAGCAGTAAGCAATTTTGATGAATGTTTATGAATGTATATACGTGTATATAAAGAATAATTGAAATAATACACAAGCAAGAGTCAAACAGTATCTTTGCGGATCAGAAGTATTGTATTGTCTCAATTTAAAAATTATAAATGTACACAAGGAACAATGAAATGATAAGTGGTGGAAGAGAAAAAGGATATTCATAAATATCAGAAGGTAACCTAGAGTCCGTCAAATAGATGTCAGAGGCTCAATACTGGCAGCCATATAATATTCAAACAACTAAATTAGCTCCACTTTCCAAACAAACTTTTTCCTACCATTCAACCCAATCCTGAACTTTAGAAAATCATTGACAAGATTGATCGTTTCTCATCTCCACTTGAGGTCAACAAAACTAGTTATCAAACACAGTCATATCAAGGTACCTGGGTATTGAGACTATGCAAGTAACAGAGCTTCCAAAAACGAAGAATACACTTTGAAATAGATCAACTCGTAGTGTTCTTGAGAACAAGTTGCTTGGTTCTGGTCAAACAATAACTGGACAAGTGGTGAATGCATTCACATGGTTCGCGAGAGAATACTATAAAGGGGTGTTCTTCGGCTCGGCTATTAGTTTGTCCGAGCCCCACGCTAGTCTCAAAAAGCTAAGCTTGATTTGCAATTCTACGGCTTACACTTTTGCTTATATGCCCTGGGCATCTTTGAAAGGCTTCCTCCAGCTCGTATTATTTCTGTACCTTCATTAATCTCACCTTGAATTCTGAAACTTGAGCCTCAACATCAACAAAAGTACTATCATTGTGCCAGTCTTCTAAAATTTTCAAAAATTTTTTGTATGATCTTTATGCCATTGTTTCTTTGTTCTTAAGGTCCTTTTTGGTCCTGGGGACGCGCCAATCTTTTGTTTGAGGCGACAGCTCTCAACTTTTCCTTTTCGACAATTCCATCTACAACTCCTCATCCCATCAAACTTCCGAACTCAACTCGATTCGCATACAGATAGTGGAGTTCAAATTAATACAACATGGCTGATTACGAAGAGGGATACGAATATGATGATTATGGAGAGGAGGATGCAGGTATCACGGCAGAGGACTGCTGGACGGTTATTTCTTCCTTCTTCGAAGCAAAAGGCCTAGTTTCGCAACAACTCGATTCTTTCGATGAATTCGTCCAAACTACTATGCAAGAGCTTGTCGAAGAGAATTCACAGCTCACGCTTGACCAAAACAATCCACCTTCGTCCCACGACAATCCTATCGCCCTCCGTCGATATGAAATCAAGTTCGGTACCATCATGCTTTCTCGACCGGCTATGACCGAAGGTGATGGAAGCACACAAGTTATGTTACCACAAGAAGCTCGTTTGCGAAATCTTACGTATTCAATTCCTCTTTACATAGAGATGACGAAGAGTACTCAAGTCGCTGTAGAGCGCCCTGTTCCTCTCAATGAGCTCGATGACGAACAAGAAGCTGAGATGGTGAATGGCGGAGAACATCCTACACGATTGGTCTGGGAATATGAGGATGGTGACCCAGAAGGCCCTAAAGGTGCTCCACTTCCAGAACAAGTTTATATCGGAAAATTGCCCATGATGTTGAAGTCTGAATTTTGCATATTGAAAGGTCTCGATGAAGACGAACTCTATGGATGGAACGAATGCCCTTACGATCAAGGAGGATATTTTATTATCAACGGAAGTGAGAAGGTTCTGATCGCACAAGAGCGTAGTGCCGCCAACATTGTTCAAGTCTTCAAGAAGCCAGCGAACAGTGCAGTGTCATACTTGGCTGAAATCCGAAGTGCGCTGGAGAAGGGTTCGCGCCTTATCTCTTCTTTGCAAATTAAATTATTCGACAAAGGTGATATCAACCGAGGAGGTTTTGGTAAAACTGTCAAGTCAACTTTACCGTATATCAAGGCAGACATCCCTATTGCCATCGTCTTTCGCGCACTTGGTGTTGTGTCTGATGAGGATATTTTGAACCATATTTGTTATGATCGTAATGATACTCAAATGCTCGAGATGTTGAAGCCATGTATTGAGGAAGCTTTCGTCATCCAAGATCGTGAAGTTGCCCTCGATTTCATTGGAAAGCGTGGCAACGGTACATCTTTGACTCGTGATAAGCGTATCAAATATGCCCGCGATATCATGCAGAAGGAGCTGCTTTCTCATATCTCCCAAAAGGAAGGTAGCGAAACCCGAAAGGCATTCTTCTTGGGTTACATGGTTCATAAGTTACTTCAATGCGCTCTTGGTCGTCGGGAGACTGATGATCGAGATCATTTCGGAAAGAAGCGTTTGGATTTGGCTGGACCTTTACTTGTAAAGTTGTTCAGAAATCTGTTCCGTAGATTAACAACCGATGTGTACAGATACTTGCAGCGTTGCGTGGAAAACAACCGAGAGTTCAATTTGACTTTGGGTGTGAAATCCACAACAATCACAAACGGTCTGAAGTATTCTTTGGCCACAGGTAACTGGGGTGATCAGAAGAAGGCAGCAAGTTCTACCGCTGGTGTGTCTCAAGTATTGAACAGATATACCTTTGCTTCAACGCTTTCTCATTTGCGCCGAACCAATACACCCATTGGACGTGATGGAAAGATCGCCAAACCTAGACAACTGCATAATACACATTGGGGCTTGGTCTGCCCGGCAGAGACGCCCGAAGGTCAAGCTTGTGGTTTGGTTAAGAATTTGGCTTTGATGTGTTACGTTACAGTTGGTACGCCGAGTGATCCAATTGTCGAGTTCATGATTCAACGAAACATGGAAGTATTGGAGGAGTATGAGCCACTTCGAGCGCCTAACGCAACAAAGGTTTTCGTCAATGGTGTCTGGGTTGGTATTCATCGAGATCCTGCTCATTTGGTCAAATGTGTCCAAGATCTTCGTAGATCACACTTGATCTCTCACGAAGTTTCACTCATTCGAGAAATTCGAGACAGAGAGTTCAAGATTTTCACCGATGCAGGGCGAGTGTGCAGACCTTTATTGGTTATTGACAACGACCCTGACAGCGCCAACAAAGGTAACTTGGTATTGAACAAGGAGCACATTCACCGCTTGGAGGAGGATCAGATGTTGCCAGCAAATATGGATAAGGACGATAAAGTAAAAAACGGATACTATGGATTCCAAGGTTTGATTAATGACGGTGTGGTTGAGTATCTGGACGCGGAGGAGGAAGAGACCGTCATGATTACCATGACACCTGAAGATCTTGACATTTCTCGACAACTTCAGGCTGGTTATCAAATTCGTCCTGATGAAAGCGGTGATTTGAACAAGCGTGTCAAGGCACCTATCAATCCAACTGCCCATGTCTGGACTCATTGTGAAATTCATCCAAGTATGATTTTGGGTATCTGCGCAAGCATCATTCCCTTCCCGGATCACAATCAGGTAAGCTTTAAGTTCAATGAATTCATTCATTCAAGGCTAATTCTATTGCTACAAAGTCTCCTCGTAACTGTTATTAATCCGCTATGGGTAAACAAGCTATGGGAGTTTTCCTCACTAACTTTGATGTTCGCATGGATACTATGGCCAATATCTTATACTATCCTCAAAAGCCTCTCGCCACTACACGTTCTATGGAGTTTTTAAAGTTTAGAGAACTGCCCGCTGGTCAAAACGCCATTGTTGCTATCATGTGTTACTCTGGCTACAATCAAGAAGATTCCGTTATTATGAACCAAAGTAGTATTGATCGTGGATTGTTCCGAAGTTTGTTCTATCGAGCCTACACCGATCAAGAAAAGCGTATTGGTATGAATGTTGTGGAACAATTCGAAAAGCCTTATAGATCCGATACTCTTAAACTCAAGCAGGGTACATATGACAAATTTGACGATGATGGAATCGTGGCTCCTGGTGTTCGTGTCACTGGTGCCGATATCATTATCGGAAAGACTGCACCAATTGCTCCTGACTCCGAGGAAATGGGTCAGCGCACAAAAGCTCATGTCAAGCGCGATGCATCCACACCTCTTCGAAGCACCGAGAGTGGTCTTGTTGATCAGGTACTTATTACGACCAATGCCGAAGGTCTCCGATTCGTCAAGGTCAGAATGAGAACTACCAAAATCCCCCAAATTGGTGACAAATTTGCTTCGCGTCACGGACAGAAGGGTACTATCGGTATTACATATATGCAACAAGACATGCCGTTCACCAGAGAGGGTGTAGTCCCAGATCTTATCATCAACCCCCACGCTATTCCATCTCGTATGACAATTGCACATTTGATCGAGTGCCAATTGAGTAAGGTTTCTACTCTGCGTGGACTTGAGGGTGATGCTACACCATTTACCGAAGTCACTGTCGATTCTGTCTCCAAGCTTCTCCGTGCACATGGTTACCATTCTCGTGGTTTCGAGATTATGTACCACGGTCACACTGGTCGTAAGATGATGGCCCAAGTCTTCCTTGGTCCCACATATTACCAACGTTTGCGTCACATGGTCGACGACAAGATTCATGCACGTGCCAGAGGTCCCGTACAAATTTTAACCAGACAACCTGTGGAAGGTCGTGCTAGAGATGGTGGTCTTCGTTTTGGAGAGATGGAACGTGATTGTATGATTTCTCACGGTGCTAGTGCTTTCTTGAAGGAGAGATTGTTTGAGGTTTCGGATGCTTTCAGAGTTCATATTTGTGATATCTGTGGACTCATGACACTAATTGCGTAAGTCTATGTGCCATCGGGAAAAAGAGTTATACTGACCTAATTATAGTAAAATCAATACTGGTTCCTTCGAGTGTCGTTCTTGCAAGAATAAGACAAAGATTTCCCAAATTCACATCCCGTACGCTGCTAAATTACTTTTCCAAGAGTTAGCAGCAATGAATATTGCCACAAGAATGTTCACAAAGAGATCTGGCATTACGGTGCGCTGATTTTGTACGATCTAATTACGACTGGATGGGGGTAGACTATGAATTTCTTGGCTGGGGAAAGCTTTGCATATCGTGGCGTTTGGGATGGAAGAAAGATTGTGACCATTAAGAAGGGGCATTCAAATTATTTGCATAGGATGAAGAAGTTTGGTTGTGTTTCTCGTTCGCAGAGATATTCTGCCAAACATTCTACGTCATAGTGCCGAAGATGCACAGAAAAGCATTATATTGGGCGCACATCATGAAATTGAATGGTGCTGCTGTATCATAGTAAGATTTTTCTTTAGGCATAAAGAACAAGATAATAACTGATAATTTGATCGATGGTGTGACTTGATCTCTTTTGTTTTTGTTAAGGTTCTCTTCAAAATTTGTCTCGAATCTTTTTCATGACCCATTTGTACAGGACTTAATATGTCCCTTAGATCATGCCATCCATGGCTACATGCTGCAATCATACTTTAGGACTTCCAGCATTTCATTTCCATACCTACTCATACATATTGATCCCTAAATTTTGTCGCCGTGTACCCAGGTTTGTAATATACATCTCCCTCTCGTTTATTGTTCAAACAAGTACCATGATTCGTAATCCCTAAACAGAACATATACACTCATCTGAAGCCGCAGAGCAATATCACCTCGTGGTCTCATCACTAACATTCTGCACCTTTCTATATTCTTCTTCCATCGCCCGCTGCAAATCGAAATCCAACTGCCGCTCTTTTTTTATGCGCTGTTGTTCCATGTCTCGGATTACGCCTGCGTGCATTGCCTGTATATTGTTTTAGTACATGTGCAGCTGAGACTGGAAATGGGACGGAGGTGGAATCGAGAGGTAGAACATACAGCTTTCTCGGCCGTCTGCGCATAATGTACGAAGACTATAGTGCCGGCGGCGAAGAGTGAAGTGCCGAAGAGTGTCAATTTTGCTGCGCGAGACATTGAGTTGATTTTTCGGGATGCCCTTATAAGAATTATGAGAAGTAACTCAAATTTTCTACGAATATATAATGTTCAGTACGAATAAGACGAATGTCTAAATTCTAGAATGATGGAGTGATTTGAGAAGCTGCAATCGATGCGATAGGCGCAGACGGAAGTTGCCGGACAGGGGTCTCTACAGTGCACCAGGTGAGCTTGTTGCATCTGTTGGAGCTATCTAAGCTTGAACCACTCCAAATCCAACGTTAACTCTCCACTTTCTTCTTGCGCGACGCTGATAACGATTCGAAGACACGATTGATTTTTGAAAGAGAAGATACCTTGAAATTATTGTATTGTTTGTGCAGAGAACAGTCGGATTTGAAGATGGTATGTTTAGTCCGATGATTTGTGTCGGGAGTCATGTTAGATGGGCATGGATGGGATGGAGGTTGGGTTATGAGTGCTTTTCTAATTGTAAGATGATAGTCGGCACAGAATTCGGCGGGTATTCAGACGTTGCTTGATGTACGTTTCGGCTCTGGGATGATGAGAGGAGGATGGAGATACTGATTGAGAGGTTAGGCAGAGAGAGATGCGCAGAAGATTGTTCAGAAAGGTGAGATGAATTCTATAATGTTGGTTATGTTTAATTTATATGCTAACGTTTTTATCTACAGCTAGAGAATGTGAGTTGATACCTACGACGATACTATGTTTGCAGGATGAGGCAATGCTGATAGCGATGCAGACTGCACAAAACGTGTAAAGGAAGCAAGAGACGAGGCAAAGAAGGAAATTGATGCGTATAGAAAGGAAAAGGAAGACGAGTTCAAGAAGTTTGAGGCAGAGGTACGTTGCATCTGGGGAATGAGGAAAGCACTCGAGCTAGGAACGATTTGAGGTTCTAACTTGTTTGATCTAGCACACGAGCGGCAACAAGAAGGCAGAAGAAGATGCCAACAAGGATGCTGAGAATAAGTTGAATGAGATCAAGGAGGCAGGCAAGAAGGGGGAGGGCCAGGTTATTTCGGACCTGTTGAAGGCAGTCTTCGATGTTAAACCTGTTGTACCTGAACGTGTTGAAGGACCAAAATAGGGCACTCAATCTTGAGTTTGTTTGGGGGAAGAGGTCGAGCAATGCGAAATTGTAAGGGGAGACGGTTGTGGTAGTGAAGACTATTAGTTCTCCACCGTGATGAAAGTTGTATTGAAGTTACCGCTGTGGTGAAGAGGCAATTGATGATAACCTGTGTATAGACTAGCTTGCGATTCAACAACAAAGATATCCTCTGTTTCGCATTATGGTTCAGAATATGTGCTCAACATGCTAAATTATCCATATCTACGAATCTTATACAATCTTGTGGATATTGATAATGATATTGATCTTGATCTCGACTTTAGCTGCGTCTAATACGACTATTTTTAGCAAAAGCCCGTTCCGCTCCTCAAGGCCAATCACATGTTTCCATCTACGTCACTAGTTTTACCAACAAAAATCTAGCCCCGCGAACGCTATCAAGCACCTTCTTCTTTCCACCTCGACTTTTTTCAAGATGGCAATGAATTTTAGCCAAACTCAATGTATAATATCCAATTATGACATTTCCGGTCGCTCGTGTAGCATCGATAAGATGTCTATTTCACAATGTGCCACGAGCCAAACGACCTATAATGCTCTCCTTCAATACCTCCCGCCCCCGTAAACTTTCTACCCTAACGACAAATTCCCAAATACATATACATAATTTAGCCATTCATACTTCACAGAAAGGTATTCCTCAACCACGTACATCGTTTATTCATGCAGCGGGAATCCATACGTCGAATGTTCGACAACATGAGAAAGAAAAGGATATGAGAGATGCGGATCCGAAGGTTTGTGATATTGGGAGGGCGATTGAGGATGATTTTGCTACGATTAGAGATTGTTATGGTATTTCCCCTTACACTCCACTTCAATGTAATGTAAATCAGGACACTAATGAGACTAGCTACACCTAAACATCCAATTGTGCTTGCACACGGTCTCTTCGGTTTCGACGAAGTTCGCATCGCAGGTAGTCTTCTCCCCGCAGTACAATATTGGCGCGGTATAACGAATGCTCTACGTGCAAAAGGTATTGAAGTAATTATCGCCTCTGTGCCTGCTTCCGGTAGTATCGAAGAACGCGCTGCGGCATTGGGGGAAGATATTGCCGCGAAGGCGAATGGGAAGAGCGTTAATATCATTGCGCATAGTATGGGAGGTTTAGATGCACGGTTTATGATATCTCGGTTGCAGCCGCCGAATGTGGAAGTGCTGAGTTTGACGACGATCGCGATGCCTCATCGGGGCAGCGCGTTTGTGGATTATTGTTTCGATGAGAGTTGGTGGCATGGGATGATACCGGGGTTGATTAAAAAATTGAATGAGGTGGGGATTAGTACGGGGGCTTTTACGCAGTTGACGAGGAAATATATGAGCGAAGAGTTTAATCCGAATACGCCGGATGATGAGAGTGTGCGATATTTTAGCTATGGGGCGTCTTGCGATCCGAAGCTTTGGAGTGCGTTTCGTAAGAGTCATGGGATAGTGGAGAAAGTTGAGGGGCCGAATGATGGATTGGTTAGTGTGGAGAGTAGTCGTTGGGGCACTTATAAGGGGACTTTGGTGGACGTCAGTCATTTGGATTTGATCAATTGGACCAATAGGTTGAGGTGGTTGATGTGGGAGTTGACGGGCAACGTGAGGAAGTTTAATGCGATTGCTTTTTATTTGGATATTGCGGATATGCTGGCGAAAGAGGGGCTTTAGATCAGGCTGCATGACTGGGATATAGGTTTGGAGTCTGTTTGGAACGTATCGACTGATCGGATTTCAGAGAGAAAAGTTTGGGATCGGAGAGACGGTTGATGATAGACACATTGGGATAGAACAGATGGAAATAAAGCCCCTCGAGTAGGAAGTTAATACTTCTTTCACCCTCTTCAAATTCTGATCTTCATCCGCATCTTCAGCTCTTGCGCTCGTATTTGTGAAGATATTGATTCGCTAATCATTATACTCCATAAATAAACTCCTATCTCAATCGCTCAAGACCAATTCCCATCCACTGAACCTCCTATCTGCTACAAATCTTAACAAAGATTTAGTAAACTTTCGACTCAACTATCACATACAATATGAGCCATAAGTCAGAATAAGAGATTATAACACTCACTAGCCTCGACACACTCGTGTAGGCGCTTATTGGATAAATTATCCTGACACCTCTATATGTATCTAGAAGCGTAATAAGGAAGGTAATATATATCTACAAGTCTCGGATAGAAGATAAACAATGAATGGCCCAAGAAAACATATGATGTCCCACGCAGTACTTACCCTTACCCTCGTAAAGAAGAACCAGGCGACACGCGATATCTTCTTCCCCCTAATGATCCATTTTGCATCCACGTTCTATTACACTACTCTGCATGGAATTCGTAGGATTAAAAAGATCTTTGAAAAGGGGAGTTTCCGAGCTCCGCAAATGGAGTAGCTAGCAAGCTGTTTGTGAGTTTGTAACCACAATTACGAATTTTTAAATTGCAAGACGATGTACATACGTTACAGAATCAGAAATATGAAATTCACAAACTCAAAAAAGACAAGTCATGTTTAGAGAATATAACGATCGTATTGCTGAACTATTTACGTTCCTCCCTGCCTCTTCCCATTCATTCATTCATTCATCCATCCATCCATTTATCCATTCATCGAAAGCTACTTATCCACAAGAATAAAAACATCTTCATTCCCCAAGCCACCCTAAATCTCGTAATCCCCTATCCCATCATCTTCCAATCTCTTCACGCCTCCTGAGATTCTCCTAGAACTCTCCTGCTGGCACGCTCGCTCGCAAGCCCGTTTACAAAGCCAAAGTAGCACCTGCAGAGCCTACAACAGCGGCGACGACATTTCCGCTACCCAACAAGGAATATGAGTATGGGAGGGAAGTGGTGGTCAATTTACCGACTGGGGCTGTGTTGGCGTATCCGCCGAGATCATTGTCGAATGCGTTTGCGTATCTATTGTTTTTGTGTGAGTAAAACTGACAAGGAGATGGGAATAAGGGAGAGGAGAGATAGAGAAAGAAAAGCATACCCAGTATCATCACTGTAAAGCGCAGCGATTGGCTCACCGACATTCTTGAAAACGTTGCTTTGAACCAAGATTTGCGCACCGTCTCTGGTGTCAATACCGGTGGTGGCGTTCAAGAAGTAGCTGTTGAATACGTGGCCGGTTCCGAATCTGAAAGAAGGAGTGCGGGATCCGATGTTGGACCAGTAGTTGTTGTGTTGGGTAACGGTGAGATGTCCGGTATCTTCAGCAGCGTTGTTGTCGGAATGGCCAATGAGAGAAGCCTTGAAGTGGTCGTGAATGTATGAGTTGGAGATGGTGACCCAGTCGGAGGCGTGGGTGACGTCGATGAGACCATCGTAGTAGTCTTTGCCGTGGGTGAGATCGGAGGAGACATCGCTGGGAAGTAAGTTAGTTTTGATTTTTGTTCTAGACTTTTGGAAGCACGAACACATGATCAATCCAAACATTTTTTGCTGCTTGAATACCAATAGCATCACCATTGGCAGCCAGGACCTTCTGACTAATGATGTTTCGCACAATGACGTTTGTGGATTTGTTGATATAGAGACCAATTCCAATGAGAGCTAGAAATTTGTTAGCTCTGTCTAGAATATGTTTTTGCAAAGACGGAACATACTAGCTCCTTTCTTTCCAACGATTGTCTTGTTGGATCCAACTCTAACTTTGACAGAACCAGAGATGGTACCGCTAACGACAATAACTCTTGCGACTTCATCGTTGGTTACTGCTGCTGTGAATTGAGCAAGTGTAGAAACAGTGGTGGTTGCGCCACCTGCTCCTCCTTTGGTTCTGAAAGAATGTTAGTAAGGTACTAAGGCGATATTGAGAAATCACTTACCCGCCGTTTTGGGTTGCAAAGCCGGTAGTGGCAACATCGGTGATGGAAGCTCTCTTAGCGATGTTTGCACGCTCGGCAATAGTATCACCTTCAGTTGGTGTTGGAGCAGCAGAGACAAATTGTGCAAGGACTGCGAGTCCTGTGGAGAGAATGGAGAGCTTCATGTTTAGATATTCAGAAAGTTCGTTGCGGAAAAATAGATTCGAAAGATTGATTGTAGAGCTACCAACTTCTTCCTTTGCCTTGAGTTGAGTGAGTTGTGAAGAATGAGAATCTCGTGGAATCTGCTTCTCCTTTATATATTTTTGACTTCTCGTTCAACCCCCATATCGTCAAACGAGGTCTGAGTCCATTTGATGTCAGTACAACCGCAGCCGTGCAAATCTTCACGGAAAACCTTCAGTACGGAAAACGTATCCAGTGACGCTCATCAAATTCGCTCACGATCGACGGCGCTTCCAGACACACTCGATTCCACGAATGAAGAATCTTCCTCATCGCAATACAACAACAACTCTCCTCTCTCTTATTTCATCCAGCAAAGTCAAACACAACATCGAGCGAGCCAAGAAAGTGCGCATTAAGGTATCTTTGTACACGCCAAGCAACATAGATGAAGCTTATTTAACACTTAGGTTGGTGGGTATGTACACTCGTAGATTTTCCGTCCATAGACGATTTAGTACGCTTAGAAATCTGGGGACCCCGCAATATTAGGGGTGCATGTGCGACATTCAATAGGATTCCTCTAGACAAATACGAACTGGACGGCTATTTGCATTACATGTTCTGTGAAGTAGTAGCTGCATCATCATGTATTGAAATGGCGACGTCAATATTTGGCCATACGTGGAAAATTAGTTCCGTGCAGGAAAACTATAATGGTAGTAACAAAAGCTACACCGGCGGTGTATATTTGCTTCCGCGAGTTCGAAATAGATCATACTCTATACATTTTATCCTTCATAAACGATGTGTTCTTTGAAAAAGTCCAGGTTGAAATTCGGTTGCACAATAACTTCAGTAAGGTTGTACAGCGTCTCATGACCCAGTTAGTCTATGGGGAAAAGCTTTTAGCATCATTACCCGCCTGTAAGGGTCGACCATCTTGCAGCTCCATTAATTCGCCGAACTTAGAAATGGCGTGTGTGGAAGGGGAAATGCTCGAATTAATTCTTGGCGCAGGAATCGATAAGTTTAGACATACCGAGTTACCTGCCAAATCCATAATACGATCTTCAGTTACCGAATTGCTGTAATTAACCTGCACAAAATTCCATTTCATCTCGCCACGTTCAGGTACCTCCTGAGTCACGTTGCAGTGACGCCTTTATTAATCTTATTTGTTAAAGAAATTCGTGATCTTTTGACTTCCCCTTTTCTGCCCAGAAGATTTCTTCGGGCTTCCATAATTGTTGCTAGTAGTGCTCCTAGTCTTCCTATTTGACGCCACAGGCGGAGAATCTTTTTCAGGACTTGCAGAAACGCGTATTGATTTTTTGGGCGGCTCTTCAGTATCAACATTGTCAAGCTCGCGTTTTATTCCATGCTTGTTCTCCAAGTTGGGCACTGGTAATGGCGCATTATCCTCAGGCCCATTTTGATCGATAGTTTTTCGACCTTCTGTATCTGTATGCTCTTCCTTAATTGGTGTATCTTTTGTTTCTTCCTCTTTGATCTTCCGAAGTGCGTCTGCATCCGAGGGCTTAGATGATGTCTTTGCGTCATCCTTCCCCCCTTTAGCAAAGAAATTGGCAATATTGGACTTGTTTTCCGTGCTTGCTACTGGAACAATGAAATTAGGAGAATCATTGCCCACCTTTCCCACTTCCTTGACAACTGGGTAGATCGCTAATTCCCCTTTATACGGCTTTAGGAGAGATTGAAGTTCTTTTGTCCATGATGATCTTTTTGGATCAAGCCAAGTGCGGAGATCTTTAGACCCGTTGTCAAGGACTACTGGCATCCTTTCATGTAGGAAATTCAACTGTTTATTCGAACTTGTTGTGATGATGGTGTAAGTATAAAGTTTCTCATTCGAGCCTTCATATTGAACGACATCCCAAAGCCCTGCCATGCACAATAGCTGACCATCCTTCCTCTTGATATAATGAGGAACCTTTTCCTTCCCTTTCTTCAACCACTCATAAAATCCCTCCGCAATAACAATGCACCTCTTCTTTTGCTTCATTGTATTCCACATTCCTCGATTCTCAATCAAAGAATCATCACGGCAATTAATAGTTTTCATCATCGATCCATAATCCGGGTTACGCTTCGTCCAGAATGGTATCAAGCCCCATTTCATACTCTGCAGTTTATACTGGACTGCCTCATTCGTGTGTTTCTCTTGCTCGGTCACATCCAGTTTGGAAGTTTCTAGCTCGGTGGCGGATCTCTTTTCAGTCTCATCGACACCTTCCTTATGATGTCTCGATCCCGCGCCCCAATCCGGTACATTAGCCCGATAAACGATGCCATGATACCCCGGCGCAAAATTATAACTTTGCCTCGGTGCGCCATCACCTTCATCATCTGGCGCTTCCTCAACCGGCATATTCTCATTTTCGAGATATTGGCGCACCTCTGAAGGTCGCTTTATAATATCAGCAAGGTTTTTACCAACCAGTTGATATTTATGACTTACCAGGTGTAGAGCGTATCTTCCACACATATTGACTGATGTTACATTGTCGTGTTGAAGGTGGATTAAATGTCGCGTTTAACATATGTAGGTATAATGGGATGTGACAGGCGGCCGCATTCACTTCAATGACGTCACTGTTTCTCAGACTCTTGGGGCTTTGATATAATTTACGAGTGCCTACTATTTTATGTATTTCCATCTCAACCTTTTCAAAACACCATTTTATAGATCATAAAAGACTTCCAACATAGAGATCAATATGAGCAGAAAATCATCCTCGTTCTTCACAGCGCTGATCAGAAATTTCTGATATCCCCTTTCTCGAATTTCAATAATAAAGTTCACCGGGAGTCCAATAGAAACTCTATATTTCACCTAGACAAACTTCACTAGGATCACCGGGAGTTCATTCCGCATCTTCCCCACACTTACCCTGGTGCTCCCGCGCCGGCAATTATGAATGAACTTCTTCATCTTCCTAGCAAGCTGTCGCCATCGTTCATCACAACTTGAGTCCCATTGCAATCTCACGTCTTAAAATCTCCGTAGTGTACACTTATGATGCATAGGTTATCGTACCATATATTTATATATATGCAGCAAGTCCGTTAATCATTGTTTTACTTGCAATCAGATAGATACTACACCAGTATAGCTAACATGTACTTGTAAGTGCCGTAACATTTGAAATGATACAGTTCGTATCCTAGACGGAGTAGACGGACCGCCGGCTCTCAGCCACCTCAATTTCGATGAAACAATCTCAGAAAAGTATACTGTAAGAACAAGATGAATGTAGGATACCCACCTACTTGTAATGGATTTATCCATATTGAGACTGTTGTATACCAAACAATTTGTACCAATGATTGAGAAGCCCCACTGCCTAGGTAGGTAAGCTAATCAATCCGGTACTCGTTCACCAGTAAACATCAAAATCAAGTGAGAGACTTCTGGAACGAATTCAAAATCGAGTCAAGGTAGCGATTCATAGGTACTTTCTCTATCGTCTATCTACACTCTACCTCATAGATACCATTATACCGATGATATTCCATGAGTCTCATAATTTCGTAATGCCATGTCAATCCATGCGTACATAGGTAGGTACAATTCATGACCTCTAAACACCCACGCTCAAATTTCAAAACAAAAAAACAAAAAAACAAAAAAACAAAATATCAAACGGAGATCTCTCAATCTCAAGCCTCTAAATCCACATCACTCTTCTTTCCACTTCCCATGATCTTTACATTTTCCCGTCCGCCTTTGCCCGACTCCTCAAATTCGCTTCCTTCCTCCGCATTGTACGCCATACTAGGATCATCGATTTCTTCTCCGACTTCCATCCATACATCGCTTGTAGCGGGTACAGGGAAGAATTTGCACAGAATCCAATACACGCTTGACGCGACAATGAATCCGCAGAAGAAGTTTAAATTATAGATATATGTTGCGCCAATTTGAACTTTCTTACCAATTGCTCCTACGAATCCTACAATGTTGATGAGGATACCGGCGATGTAAGCAGCGTAGCCTCTCCAGTGAATACCTGCTGTATAGTAATATGGAGAGGTTTTCTTGGCGGAATACAGGTTTCGAACTTGCAGGTAACCCTTACGAACGAAGTAGTAATCTGAGATGATAACACCAGCAATGGAAGATAGGAAGACGGAGTAGGCGGAGAGATAAGTGGTGTAGTTGTTGGAGGTTGAGAGAAGATTCCATGGACACATGACGAGGCCGACAAGAGCGCAAACATAACCGCCGCGACGGATATTGATGTAGCGGGGAAGAAGAGCTGTCATTTCTGTACCTGCAGATACGGAATTGGCTGCGATATTGGTACCGAGTTGGGCGAGAGCAAATGCAGTTGCGATGAAAAATACACCGGCGCGATTTCCAGATCCCCCTTCGGTTAAGAATGATTGGAGAAGTTCCAGGGGGTTCCAGATGGCTTTACCGAAGATGACGGTTGAAGATGAGGAGACAATAATGCCGACGAAAGATGTAACGGCAAAACCGACAGGGATAGTGATGAGTTGCGACCAGAAAGCATCCCTTGGCTTCCGTGCAAAACGTGCGAAATCGGGATCGTTGACAATGAGAGTTGCGAAGTTGGCGATGGAGGACATAATTCCAGTGACCATTCCCCAGCCCAACTTGCTTCCATGGCTTGCATTTCCTTGTTTGACGATTGGACCGAGACCCTTTGCGCGAACTATAGCCCATATGAAAAATGAAAGGCCTGCGACTGGTACCACATATGCTTTAACTGTAAACAGATGACGGATTTTGTGGACTGGAAACCAGATTGCGGGAAGCGAGCAGAACCAAAAAAGGAAGAATGACACAAACATTACAGTGTTGGTTCCAGAATTAGGGATTCCATTGTGGATCTTGCCATCGGGCTGCCACGATGGCCAAATTGCAGCGATCATCAATTGAACGCACTCTCCTCCAATCCAAGCCTGCACTCCATACCAAATACAAGCCATGGCTGCGCGATTGAACACAGGCCATAGAGCACCCCAAATACCGAAAGACGATCGAGCAATAACGGGAAAGGAAAGATGATAAGTGGCGCCAATTCTTGCCGTGGATACAATGAAGCAGGCTGCAATTGAATATCCAATCCATACACAAAGCCATGATTGCCACCACGATAATCCGCCAACAATCATGCTCGATGATATCATCCATGTGTTCTAATTCGTTGCAATGTTAGAATCTTACTTCTGGGCAAAAAATGGTCATTGGTGCTCACGATATTAAAAGAATCCGCGATCCAAAATCCTACGAAATTCCAGGTTCCCCATTGTCTACGTTCTGGTTCGACTAAAAAGATATCAGTGTCTGAGTACTCATCCAATAATAAGAATTACTCACCAGGCTTCAAATCATGATTGTTTAACATGAGTTGAGCGTTGGTCAATCCAGGTTCGGCCTCTACGGCCAACTTATCGGCCCAGTAGCCAATCTTCGTATTTTTAACTTTTTCCATGATGAAATCAAGAAACCAGCCGCCCGATTCGTCCGAAGAGTGAAATACAATATCTCTGAAATGAATATATGAAGAAGAGGAAGAAGAGAGGCGTCTGGGAGAGGAGGTTGATGTAGTTGTAGAATGCAAGGAGGAAGAGGGGTTATGAAGTAACGTTGTACCGGTTGCACTTTCTTGGCTCTTCGACGAACCACTGGTAGAAATTAACGGCGTGCTTTCGTCGTCTGGTCTAGTACCGGCAGTGTTCTTGGTTTCTTCACCTCCAAATTTGAAGGCGGGCATTGCATCTATTATATAGATTATTGGATAGACAAGGGCCCTGGACGCCGTCTACGATCTTTCTCGGCTTATGATCTTCTAAACTCTTTTTGCCTTCTCTGTAGCTGCATAAAAAAATTCTTTGAATCCCTACACAATGTGAAATAGAAGTATAATCGCACAGGAGACTAGATCAAAATTGTCGGTCGGTTTGTCGACTTGGGTTAAGTTTATTAGTTTCCTGTCCCAGTTTACCGGTTCAAAATCCCCCGATAAAGGGAAGGTACCTGGCCTAGTATTGTCATGT